>VYZT01016331.1:0-53870 GCA_013400735.1 Pomatostomus ruficeps
AAGATGACAATCTATGAGCAGACTCAGTAAAAGGCTAGCAAAGAAAATTGTAGGTGTTTCTGGCAAGCTTTCTGTAAGAAGGGTGATGCTAGGAAATCCTATGTCACTACAAGTGGCATCTATCTTGTTGCACACCCTTTAGTAAAGCCCATGTCAAAGCCACAGAGGTGGAGCATTCTTCTTGGAGACCTGACAGCCCCATTATTTTTCAGAGACTTCTCCATCAGGGTTCAGGGGTTCAGGTTCTGGTTTAGCAGAATAAGTGACTTCTAGACTATGCAGGCATTTTTCCCACCCCAACCCCTTTTCTACCTTGATATAAAAGAACACAACAGTTTATAATACTTTTAATATCAATTGCCAGTTTTTAATTCATCCTTGCTGTTGCACCTACAGGTAGATGGCTAATTGGTATATGTATATGTTAATTCTATACTACATTTAAAAAAAGTATGTTTAGAAAGGACTGTTGGCATTTCTAGCTGTAGCATATTTTCACCAGATGTGTTATGCCCATTCACAGATAATGTGCTCTCACTCCACTTTTAGTTAGCAGCTTAACTTATTCTTTGCCAGCAAGTACCCTTGAGGAATATTTCTGTGAAATACAAAAGGCTTGCAAGCATACTTAAACCTATCAATTAGCTAGATGAATGGTATGAAGAGTGAACCAACAATGTCATCCAGAACATCAGACTACTGCAGACAAAACTTTTTATTCTTTCCAGGAAGAGTCTTGATTTCTATTATCATTAACATCTGCACCCTTCATTGCTGATCACATGCCTTTAAAGAAATGTAAATCAACTCCATATTCCTAGACATTAAGTTCTAAACATGGACTGTAAAATTTTACCCTCTGCAGAAGAGGTGCAGTATTACCCTCTTTAAATATGACCTAAGAGTCTGGTATTTGAAAGAAAAGAAAACATAGATGGTATCCATCTCCCTTTACTCTTCCTAAGACTTGTAAACAGAAGAGAGTCATTTTCTGTTTACACAGCTATTGCTGATGTGAGATTATTCCATGTCTTTTAGATTCTACTTTATTTTGGTCATCTTCATGGAAAAGGATTTTCCAGGGAAAAAAAATCCTTAAAAGAAATTATTTTGATATTATATTGCAAGGAAAATATAATTCTACCGTTGGAAGGAACTAAACAAAAGAAAAACATTGAATGTCAAGGACAGAGGCAGCCTTAGTTGTCAGGTGGAAAATGGAGGGGCAAAACTCCCTCTTCTCTGCTGATCTTTGGCTGCAATGTTCATGAACTTCTGGGGCTGGCTGTTACAGTTGTGGCTTATTTCATTGTTGGCTGTTCTGTGAAATATTGATTATTCTGAAGGTCTGTGTCAGTAAATTTCCAAGAAGTCATTAACCAATAAAGATATGTGTTTTATTCTGGAATCATCACTGTATCTCTGTGTGTGTTACTGATGACTTGATCTGTCTTTTCTTGGCAGGCACTGAGAGAAGGGCTGTATGTAACTTACACATTCCTCTTCCAAGAATTATAAGAGAGGAAAAGTCTGAACAAGAAAGCTGAGAAAGAAAATTTCATGTCTGATGGAGTGTAAATACGTCCCTAAAATTGCAAAATTGGCCAGGGAAATAATTTGAGGTGGATTATTTATTTAAAGAGGAGTTAAAGTAATGGCCTTTATCTAGATATGGCAAATTTGTTGATAGGGGCCAAGACTTGTTGGAAGAATTTAAAAAAAATAAGTGAGAGATTTAGGTGAAATTCAGTATTGAACTGAGCACTTGTCCCTTATGTCTGTGAGGCACAGGATCTGCCTGTACAGGAGCAGGAGAGCAGATTCATACACCATAAATACAGTTAATGGGTGTGTGTGATTTTTTCTGCAGTGCTGCTACAATGACTGTTACAGGCGATGTTGTGAAATATTCAGTAATTCAAAGCTCTGCTGAAGTGTGCTTGCACCATCCAGAACAAGTGTGGTACAACAACCAAAACCACGTAAAAGTGAAATAAAAAAAAACCCCTGAAGTATAATCCAAAGGCCTCTGAGCTTGAATATGAACAACAAGGATCATACACTTACTTGTATGTGGATCTTTAGCTATATCTTTCGTTTGAGTATTTTATTGTTTTTCAGACACTTGTGATTCTGTGGATTACATTTCATGAGAAAATGTGAATATAGTGTCCTATGTCCTTCCTGTCACCTTCCAGATATCCATTTTGAAACATCCTTAGTTTATATATCAATCCAAAGTGTAATTTCTAGATCCTCGGTAATCAAAGAATAGATGGTTGGATGTTTATGATATTTTGATTATAGTTTTTCCCTATTCTTTCATAAATTTCTGGAAAAAATACTTGTTTTTATAACTGTCACAGGATTATTTGAACAACATTTCTGGCATTTTTCTTCTGAAGATATATAGGTTGACTAGAATGAGGTTGGTAAAATTACCACTGCTGTGAGCCACAGACCTTTTTTTTCACTTTTTCACAAGTGTAAAGACCAACCAAAATTCAGATTCATCAAAGGGTATAATAAAAAGTTATAGGTAAATGACTTGACTGGCAAAAGTTACTACTTCTTCACAAATCAGGGCTCAGTATCTTTTCAGACTTTTTTTGGCAAGCCTAAGCATCTGATTTCTATACAGGAGTAACTGGATGAGATTCTATGGTTTGGATTAAAGAGGTAGACCTGATGATCTAATGTTTTCACTCTAACCTCTGCATCTCTGAGATGGGGATACATCATGTGAGTCAGGCTACTTCTACATAAGCATATTTAACCATAACATCATGGGGTTTCATGGTGCTAGGCCTTCTCTGAGGAACTCCTGCATTATTACACTGCTCTGCAAAGCCAAAATTTTGCTGTCCAGACACTCGGTTGAGTAGAGCTGCTGGGAAGGTTGCAGCTGATTTTGATAATAGTTGTTATGGACTTTCTTGTATCGTTTGTAAACTGCGAAGCATAATAATTCCTGAAAGCAGTTAAGATTGTGGTAACTGAGAATATGAACATGTTTTTGGATTACAGCTGTGCTTCTCTAGTTTGAAGCTGTCTGTCAAAGGCTGCAGAGAACATGAAAATGTGATCAATCAGAACCGTAAACAAAAATCTCCGCCCAACAACCACATGGAAAAACAGCCAACTGGAATCTGGATTACCACAACTGTCAACAAGATTTCCATTCAGAAATCCTCTCTTTGGCCTGTCTTCTAATAACTTTTGCTAATGGAAAGAATGCTCTTAAGGAAGGCAAACTCCTTTATATGGTTGCTTTTGATCACATACCAAATAGAGTCTCAACCAGAGAAAATGAATAAACATCTGTAAGAATTTGCAAACAATTACAGCATGTTTTTTCTGCCTCTCCCTCTCTCTGCCTGTCTTAAACAAGTGTACATGGACATGCATAACTTTTTCAAATTTGTTTAATATTCAAATACTAGCCGGTGACATTTTGCAGTTGTGGAATTTTTCAATCTGTGTTGCAAATTTTGTCCAGAGATTCAAACCTATGCAGCCAAATTGTGTTGCTTCATTCTGACCTGTCAAATGGGTTGCTGAGTTTTCTTATAATATCTTTTGCAGGAGAAGTTGCTACAGTAGCAATAGTTGCAGGAAGAGGTGAGAGGACATATATCTGATTTATTAGGGCTCTGTTTGGGGTATTTGTAGAGATGATTACCGAGTGCTTTCTCAACACATACCTTTAAAGATACTACTTTTGAGACACTGCAAGGAAAGCTCTTGACTTTTATTCAGTATACCAAATGATACTGAAACTTCAGTTGCTGAGATGCTGGCTTTGAACTTCCAAAGTGACATTCGTGGCTGTGGAACAACAGAAATAGATTCAGATTCGCTATTTCAGAGTTTGACTGGTTCTACTTGATTTAGAGAAGAACAAGAAATAAAAATATAAAGTTAGAAAAGAAAGCTGTGTGCATAAAATGCGTAATAACCTGTTCCAAAATGGAGAGTGTTATTGATTATCTAGTTCAAAGCACAGGTGCTTTTGTTAATGGCAAGTTATGACAGCTGGAACATACTTCTTTTATTTAGTGAGTAAAATGAATCACTGACTCTCTCATTACCCTGGTCTGTCTATAAATTCAAAGATGTGAAACAATGCTGCTATGGTTAGTGCTCTGAATGTGGCCTGATAAATCCCGTGTTGTTTATCTTTTATAGTTGATTGTACATAGAGAACTGCTGTGAAATCAGTCACCTCCATTTATGTGCAACATAACACTCCTGGTTTTATATAATAGCTGCTGTTTGAAAAATACAGATATGTGGACAACAAGGTTCGTAACCTGCAATGGAAATGTGAGGCTGTCTGGCAGTTTTTATTCACTGACCCAGCATTAAAGTAGTGACAGTTTCTATAATAGATTTTTTCAGTTCTGGAAATACAGCTTTAAAAATGGACCAGATTCTGCAACTGCTCTCTCTGTGAGGAGCACGCACGTGCATGCTAATAATCAGGATCAAGGATATGAATCTTACAAACTTGTTCTACAGTAGCTTCAGGAACGATTTTAAATGACTCATCCTAGTACTGACACTAGAAATGGCCTTCTCTGCACTGGTTTTAAATAATGATCTCCCCTGATGCTCAGTGCCTAGCCTGCCCACAGAAACGCCAGTCATTTGGAGACTGCTGCAATTCTCAGTCCACTAAAATTGTGATGAAAGACTTCCTTCTCTTCAAGGATCTTTGCCAGGAGCAAATAGCTATGGCAGGCAGATAACGGGAAAAGTACCTCCCAAGAGCAAAATGAAGTTTTATTTAATGTGCTCTAGGATAAACACTGCATTAAAACCTAAGTATGGGAAAATTTCTCCAAACAGTTGTTAAGACAGACACTGAGATACATAGCAGTTGCTTTTACCACATCACCAATGCAAAAATCCCCTAGAGGAAAACCTCCCTCCATTTCCCTGTCACCCACAAATTGCTGGGTAGGTCATGCATTTCTAATGTTAGCCTATCTCTAGACACTTAGAGTTCATCTTCTATAGAGAAACCTGTGGTTTTCTTAGGAGTTGTGAGTTTTGCTGAACACTTGCCAGGAAGAACATTGATACCAGGTGCCTGCTCTGGTAGAATCCAGTATCACACCCTCAGATAAAGTGTAAAATTACACGTCATGCCCAAGCACCACAGATTACTCTGCCCTTCATCTCAAATAACATGATAACTCTCGCTTTGAGACTTCAGACAATGCAACTTTGGCAAAAGGCAAGTTTTTCATAGCCAAGAACATCAAACCTCATGTCTTTTACTACACCAAAGAGGTTGACTTTTAAAGAAAATGTATTGCCAAATTAAATCTACCTTTTGTCTATAAAATAAAGCATACTGTCCTGGGCAAGTACAGTGATAAAGAGTCTTTGACTGGTTTGGAAGGAACCACAATGGGCTGCAGAGCTGACCACTGGAGGCTCAGACATGAAGGTGATGCAGATAAAAACACATGAGTGTTCTTGATGAGAGAAACAGATGGTCAGGAATGACAGTCTTCTCTGAGATTTCTGACTCTTGCTAAAGTGCCTGAGGTATCCATACTTCATGGTTATTGCTTGAAGGCTGTTGAGAATTTGAGAGGAGCAGTGGTCATGGCTGGTGGCACTGCACAGGCACTGGGGAGGAAGGTGAGGACTACTGGGATCCTGGAGGCCACCAGTGCTGTCCCAAAACCACTGACACTGTGTGGGATGGTGAGATCTTTCTTGGCACGTTCCCTGATTAACCATTCACATTCAATGAGTAATAAAACAGATTTGTGACTTGAATTCCATATCTTAGTTTCTCTGTTCACTAGCACAATTTGAAATTTTGAATCCTTCAAATGCATGGCTGATCTAATTAACTTCAAACAAAAAGGGTGACTAATTAGCAATTAAAATTTGAATTTGAAAGTGAGACCTGATTAAGAAGATTGCAATTTTTTCTTGCAGGATCAGGTCAAAAGTACCAAACCCCTTGTGCTACTGAGAGTGAAGTAACTGGTCCCAAAGGACTACACTTGTAAACAGTCTCTAAACACGACTGCAATATTTCCTCAAAAACTTTTCCATGAGGAAGTTCTTAAGGCTGTACCGAACAATGTCTTTTTTCATACAGAAATGCAGGAGTTTGAACTAAGGAATGGATTATACTGCAGAGAACTGTCAGCAGGGATCAGATGAAAATTTACATATTATTAAGATCAAAAGAGTAATTTCCTAAAGTTTTTTTTTAAACCGTTTTCAGGCAAAGGCAATAAGGTTATTCAGGACTTTCTACTTCAACTAGTTTAGTGGGATAATAGCCTTACATCCGGGATTTTTTGAAAATTTATGGACTAAATAGCAATTATTATTTATAGACATAATAGTTATTATGCCACCTTCTATCTTAATCTAAGTTTTATTTTAAATGTTTGAGCTTTTTGCATTTGTTGAAAAAAAAGGGTAGGGAAAATATTGGCAATTCTAAAATAAGTGACTGCTTAGCATATCATTGCTAATATGGAACTGGCCTGGTTAATGACGTTCATTTTTAAGGACAAAGATAATCATCTTTATAGCTTGCAAATTCTTTATTAGCGTGCAGATAGTGTTACTATAAATTCAAGCTGCATACCATGAGCCACACATTTTTAGCTGTTACAATTCATTCTCTGAATATTTAGTAAGATGATGAAGGGAGGTGAATGGCGACTCCCCAGCTGGACACTATTCCAGCTTAAGCAAGATGATAAACTTCTAATATGAAGATGGAACTTATGGATTCTGGCCAGAACAAAATAGCATTTCACCAGTGAAATTCCAGTTCAAACTCCATTCTGGAAAGAAATTATTCTAAAAAGGTTCTTCGCCCTTCTGGGGGCTTCTGAAAAAAAAAAAATGGAGAAGCCAAGTGTGTGGTCTTTTGAAATTTCAGAGTAATTTTTAAAAGAGACAGTGTGGGCAGCTTTTAGGAAAAGAAACAGAAAAAAATGCTGCAAGTTGTCAAGAAATATTTGCTGCACCTAAACTCTTGTAACAGCATCCATGACTCTGCAAATAGAATTCTTTTTTTTTCAGCAATATGTCTAAAATAATGGCCTTTATACCCTTATGCAGATTTTTGAAATGGTACTTGATTTCCCATAATTTAAGGAAAAAAAAATTTAATGACTTCTCTTGGGATACATAGGTTTTCGTGTTTACATTTAGAGATCTTTTTAGATTCCTACATTGTCTTTACCCTTGAGAAAACTGAACAACTTACCTTTGTTTTTTCACTTAGCTCATATAATGGCATTCATGTCCTGGGGAGGGATAATGATAGGTAGATCCTTACCCGCAGCAAATCTAACTGAAGGCTAAGTGATTTCAGCCTGTAAGCCAGCACTCATTTATCCTGGAGGTATGGCAATGACATGGGGGTCCAACAGGAGTGTGTGGGATTGCAGTCCATACAAATCTAAGGAAGTCCAAAAATCTTCAAAACACTGGCTGTGATCCTAGAACCAGTGTATCTTTTAAAGTCCTTGTATTTATTATTTTGAGAAACAACCATGTTCCACTACAGACTCAGACTGAGTTTCATGCCAGATCCAGGCACCCTGAGTTAGTCACATGACTGTCCTGCAGCCTTTCCCAGCCAGTCAAATCATCCAGAAAGGGATGCCTTTCTCTCCCCACTGACTCCATGGGTAGCCTGGTGTACTCACACTCCTAATTCACGCACCTTAGTTTGTTTTCTACAGCTAAGTGGGGTTGAATTCTGGCCCCAGCACATATTTCCAATTTGTCTCTAATTGTAGACATTCACCTTCTTTTGATATTAAGTGACTGTGTTATATACTGAGCCTCTCAGACATGCGAGCCTGACAGAAGAATAAAACAGGAGCCTAAGGAGCATTTAGTTCAAAGGAAGTCAGAGGGTTTGCAAAACATTGCTGAAAGTAGGATGCAATGTTTTAGTTCCATGAATTACTGCTAATTTGAAAAAATTTTCCCCACAGAGATCAGTGGGAAAACTCTGAGACAGTTTTTAGCCACATGAAAGGACCTGCCTTTCAGACAGGTTACTTTGGGAAGGAAATTCAGAATAATCAACAATTTGCATTTCAGATGCTACTAAAATTGATGGCCTCCTTTGACAGTTTTGCTTTTGAAAGACCTCTAAATTAGCATGGTTGATAGCCTGCCTTCTTATTGTGCACTCCACTTCAGTGCCTGGAGCTGTAGGATGTGCCCAGTGAAGGAAAAATGAAAGAGATAGAGTTGTTACAGATAAATTGTTTTTACATGAAGGCAAACACCACATCCTTCTTTTAAAGCAATTGTTATTTTATCCCTTAGATGCCATTATTTACCATGGGTTGGATTGTTCTTGTTCAAGATGAAAACTTAGAAAGATCAGCTTGCTTTGATGCAACCAATTAAAACACTTTATAACAGCTTCCCAGAGAAGCTCTTATGCAGTGATTGCCACACAACCTCTTTTCCTCAGGTAACAGGAAATTGAAAACCACGAGTACAGCCCTCCATTTCAGAATGGAGTTTGGTTATTGGAGCTGGGTTGGGTTATCATTGGTCTAAAAAAGCCTCAGCAAGATGCAGAGCTGGCAGTCACCCTGGCTGTATTCACTGCTGTGTCAAGGCCACAGTGACTTCATACCCAAAGGCCCATTGGGAAAACTACACTTTTCCAGTTCTCTAGAGAGAGATGACCTGCAGGCTGCATGCTCTAGGCAGAAGTATGAAGCAGTCCATGATGCAATATTTTGGCAAATGTTCCTAAGCATACAAGAAAACCACAAGAAAATCAAGCATCCCTTTCATTTATGTAAAATGCTTTTGTTTCATGGAAGTCCTGGCAAAAGCCCAAGCATGCTATATGATAATCCACATTCACTTGCAAAATCTACATGTCCTCAGCAAGACTGAGGCATGAATAATTCTAGAGAACAGTTCTTGGAAACCATCATCTATAGTAGTAATGTTTTAAGACTTGTGGGGACACATCCAATTAAAGCTTCATGTTGTTTCCATACCAAAGAAATCCCCACAAAGCTGAATAAATAGTAGTGGGGGAAATGTTTCCAGCCTACACTAACTTATAGAATGCTTCCTTTGCAGTGCTTTAGAGATGTAAAGGGACTTTAAAAAGTTTTAAATGAACTGTTAATGGAGGACATAGAGGACATTAGCATAAATGAAAATCAGATCAATATTAGGGAGTTAAACTATTGACTGGATTACTTGGATTCAGAAATTCAAAGAAAGGATATGAATCCAGTTCTGAATTTGAAACTTATTAACCATTCTCTGCTTTGCTTTTTATTTCATCCTTTTTTCTCAGCCATGACTTGAGATTTTCTGTTCTGTGACTCAGCTTCAGATGAAGGGAAGGGAGAATGAATGATGTTATTGCAGGCAATGCCATAGCCTAGTTGTTGGATGCCCCCCAAGACCTGTGCTGTGGGTTCAGGCTGTGGATTTCAATCCACTCATTGCCTGATTGTCTCATCACTCAAAACTTGAACTTATTAACCAAGAGGTTGATACCCCATTTTTTTTAATACCAAATTCAGTGCTATCCTAATGAATCAAAAGCAGACTAATAAATCAGTCTTCTCTGGAGGCTTATGTGGAATTTCTTTGCTCACATCTGAAATAGCAGGAATTTAGATGTCTTGTTGCCACCTAACTGGTCAGGAGAAGGACTTCTGAACTTGCTTCAGAATTTAGGTTCTCTGAGAGGTGCAATGATATTATAGATCAGGCTAGAAAAAGTTCCTATGACTGAAGAAGTACTCAAGGCAGGACTGAGGTGAGAAGTCAAGGTGCTCCAGGAGCAGGGATTTGATGCAGGAGTGGAACATACACAGGGAGTTAGGAAAGGCCTCGGCAGTTAGTAAAAACTAATTTGGGAAGGGCCAGAGCACTGAGGTGGAGTTTAAGTACTGTCATGAAGGTTGGACTTTCTACAGTAATCCTGCAAATCTCTCCTCCAGATTTGTGTGGAGTGTACAAATTGGCTCTTTTCTGGGAACAGGATTCTCCCTTATCCCTAAAGCTTAGTTAAGATTCTGGACACAAGACTCTGGATGCAACACACACCTCCACTAAATCCTTTAGCCCATCTAGGAATTTATTATTCAGTTACAAAGGGATTAATAGGATCTTTGAGGCTTAGGACTTGATATCTGGGTTCAGTGAGGTTGTCCATTTCTAAGCATCAGAGAAAACTTCCACTAGGTAGTTTCTGAGTCCTGAGGGAGAAAAAAAATATCTTGAAGACTCAAGTGATGGCAGTCTGAAAAGCTTCTGTGGAAAGAAAGACTTTCGCTATTCAGCAAGCACAGAAACCATTTTCTGTGGTTCTTGGAAAAGCTTGAAGTTTCACAGAGCTATGAGGACACGGTTAGGGAATATATGGAGGGCTCATGGATAGAGGAAAACAAATAGATGTAATGGCATAAAAAATTATGACTTACGTTATGCAGCCTTTGAATACATAACTCTGTGAACATAAATCCTGCCAAAATACAGGTGGAGGCAGGAACAGGAGCCAGTGTCAGAGTCTGGGAACTGTGTTATTCATTTGCCAATGGGAAAGAGAAAGGTATGCATGAACCAAGCAGAAGCAAGGAGTTTCTATTTACACTCAGGTGTAATTTCCTGTTCCTCCTGGGATGAATAGCGACATATTCCTGGTTTTTTGTAGCCTTAAACGTGCACTTGAGTTGGGTTGTAATGTTACATTTCTAGGTCAAGGGTCAATCATATACCCTCTTGAAAGACCAGTAGTGCTAGAATGTTGGAATGAGCTATTAGTGTTAAAACCAAAAAGCATGGAATAATTTGTCTTCTGACTACCGTGCCAGTGGTACCTCATTGGAGCTGAGATTCCTTCACAGCCTGGGGTGCAGACCATGGTGAGGTAGCTGTGCCCCTGCAACCCATGGAGATCCACAGGGATGCGGAGATCCACCTGCAGTCCATGGAGGAGCCCCATGCCAGAGTGGGTGGATGCCTGGAGGAGGCTGTGGTCCTATGGGAAACCCATGGAGAGAGGGGCCCTGCTCCTAGGTTGGAGTGTCCTGTCCCTGAAGGACTGCATCCCGTGGAAGAGTGACCCATGCTACAGCAGTTTGCAGAGAACTGGTGCTTATGAGATGGAACCACATTGGAGAAGTTCATGGAGAGCTGTCTCCCATGGGAGGTACCCCATGGTGGAGCGGGGGAATGACTCCCCTCCCTGAGCAGTGGGAGAAGCCACAGGTGAAGAACTGACCATAACCCCTATTTCTTGTCTCCTTGTGCTGCTGAGATAGGAGGTAGAGCTTGGAAGGAAGGAGGGGTGGCAGGAAAGTGTTTTAAATGGTTTTATTTTACTTCTCATTTTCCTGCTCTGATTTTGTTAGCAATAAATTCACTTCATATCTCTAAGTCGAGCCTGTTTTGCGCTTGATGGTATTTGATGAGTGATCTCTCCTGCTCGTTATCTCAATTCATGAACTCTTTGTTAAATTTTCTTTCCTCTGTCCAGCTGCAGGGGGGAGTGAGTGAGTGGCTTTGGTAGGTGCCTGGCATCTGACCTGGGTCAACCCACTACAGAGCTGCTGTCACTTTCACTTTTCTACATTCCCTAAAAAATCATGTTAATTCATTTTAGGCATAATTTCACATGCTCACTTTATGGCAATTTGACTTCTCAGTCTAGCTAGGCATCCCATCTAGATCTTGCCCGTGCAGAATGTGAACTATTAACACTGACTTTAAATAACTGCTGGAATCAAGTGAGGTGGAACAGCACTGAAATCCTTGTCATTGGCTGTATAACTTCTTCTACAGAAGGTGAAGTGATTCCTAAGGTGATAAAAGAGATGCTGGAGAGACTACTTAGGAGCTGAGGTGCCAAGTACAACACCGGAAGCAGCATTTATCCTTTCTGTGCCCGTGGTGCTGGTAACGTGTCTGAAGGGACTGATCCACTCATTCACTGCTCTTCTCTACAAATACATGTAAACACTGGCATCAGTTATGGAACATATACATCTTATCTTCCACACTGGGGTGAAGTCCTTTGTGGACTTCAACTCACTTAGTAACAAACAATATTAATACATTAAGTAAGGAGATGCCAGAGGAGCCTCTTCCTACAATAGGGCTCGGAAGGGTGTCCTCTATTAAAGAATGCCAGTCTGAACCTTCCCAGAAGACCTGCAAGTTCATCTGGACTTTCACCTAAACCCTCAGGGTGTCAGCAGGCAAAAGAGACCCTCTTCTCAGAAACATGAAAATAAGTCTTCTAAACTTCATTTATTATCTTGGGCTGAATGAGTGAGGGTTTGTTTGGTTTTGGTGGTGTTTTTTAATGTTTTTTGTTGTTGTTTTGCTATAGTAATTTTTTTTCTTCAGTAAGAAAAAGTTATTTGTTATAGCTTATTTTGAGAGAATCTAAGGACTTTTCCCCTCTCTTTATCAGCCAAATTAGCAATCTCTCCCAATCAGTTATATACCCAGGACACTCCTACAACCAAGATTTATTCATAACAGACATTTGAAGTAGTTCAAAAACAGAGAACAGAATATTAGAGAGAAATTCATCCTTACTGTAGTTGATGAAACCAAAGTAGTTCATTCCCAGCTAAAGCCTAACACAGATCTGCAAGTCCATGATGACCTAGGAAGCTTGTCAGACTTTATCACAAACTGGAAGTGGCCAGTGTTGAAGGATGCTCAGAGTGCAGGTCCCTCAAGGGAGCCTAGCCGCAAAAACCCTCCAGGAAAAATAAGAAAGTGAATTAGTTATATTTATAAAAAAGAAAGCAGGAATAAAACCATCACCACCAAGAAGGTATTTTGTTATAGAAGAACTGCCATCATCCTGACCCTGTCCATCACCCTTATACAACATACAGTGGTAACAAAAAGCAATGTTGATAACGTATTTCACTTCACTTCTCAGAGAGCTAATGTGAAATATTAAAATTACGATGGTTTATTTGATTCCAGGAAAGTCTTTGTGCTAAATTAAAAATGCAGTAATGTCTAATTGGAGCTGATGTGTCTCCTGCTAGATTAATTTTGAATCAAGTACTGTATTATATTGACATCATGTTAGTGATCAAGATGTTCTCTAAACTGAAAGTATTTCCAAGGGAATAATTACTACTTGGAGAAAAGAAGAAAAAATTGAATGTGCCAAGGATTAAAACTATATAAAAATACAAGTATATTTTTCTTTTATTTTATGGAAGCTACAGAAGAACAAGCAAAAGGACTTGTTCAAGTAATTGAGGAACCTTTGAAAATATTTTAAAGGATCCCATGATCATTAGATATGGCTGGAAGAAGAAAATTAATTTCAAGGAAACTGTATAGTTTGGAATGCCTCTTCCCTCATGTTGGAGAAAGGTATATATTAACATTTTCATAAAGGAAGAGAAAGGTCCAGGGCAGCACAAATACAAACACAAAACCAGTGTGATCAGCACAGGCTCTCATTGTGTTCCCAGTCCTGTTCTGCCTTCACTTCTTTCCAATGATGCTTTGTCAGGAGGAATCTTTTTTGAATTTGAAGACAAAGTTTCTCCTGCCCCTGAGACAGTGTAATCAAATCTTTGTTTATGGTTTTGGGTTTTTTCATTGTTTTGACCAATGAACTGTACTTTACGAACCCACCTTTCTTAGCATGGACTTGAACTTTTAGCAGTTGGTGGCTGGGAGGCTTCATCAGAGCTCCGCTATGTGTGGGACTTCTGCCAGGTACCCTCAAAGGGACCATGGTAGCCTTCTTTTCTACCAAAAAACCACATAAACTACCTCCTTTCCTTTATGTTTCCACTTGCATTCACAAATTTGATTTTTTCAAGCTCAGACCAGGGAAGCTAGAAGACACAAAACAACAGAATGACTTATTTTAGGCAGTGTCACTGTGTGTCTGTACTTTCCAAGAGTTTGATTTCCTGTGTGAAAATGTAAAATTTTATGACGTGTGAGTATAAATAACAGTCTTCCTCTTACACATGGACAAAGCCAGAGCTCATGTCAGAGTCAGGTCTTTTAATCTTGTTTGTTTTGGGATGGAGGTGGGCACAGAGACGTGTCAGCTGCTTGCCATAGAGCTGGAGGGAGGAGACTTGTATGGGTCAGAGTAAAATAACCCCTAGCAAAGTCTGAAGGAAAATGACAAGTACTGTGAGAATGGCCCTTTATCAAAAAAGGATGACAGGAATCTGAGGACACTTGGTTGGCACCTGGAGGGCAGAGGTACATGGCTTCTACTGTTTCTTTATGACAAAATGCAATTAAACTGCAGTGGGACTTAGGCCTTTTTAAGGCATCCAGGAAAGCCCCATATTGAGAACTCGCACTTGTTTTTTTTAAAAATAATAAAAAAGAAAAGAAAAAAAGAGTAGCCTCAGTATCAGGTTCCCATTCAGGTTAATCTGCTGCTAACAAGCAATAAACCCACAGCAACAGACACGCCAGGTTTCTCCAACCCATTGCTGTTGGTGTGGAAACTCTTTGCTCCTGGCAATATATTGTCTCTTCCTTTTGCCAGTGGATACTTCAATGGTACACTTAACCTGATGGAATTTTCACCACCTTCTTTGGGAGTAATTCCACCATATACTCATGGCAAGTTGGCAATATATTTATTTGCAGTGTGTGAGGGATGCATTAGACCACAAACTCATTTTCACATGGTACAACTTAATGGCTGGCCAACAATGGTAGCAATTTTGGCTACTATGGAACTGGGATGTGTTCCCAACCCAAACCAGCCATAATATAAAGGGTCTATATCTTACAATTAATTTTCAAAGTCCTTCAGCCTTATCATTATTGAAACAATGAGTAAAATAGTAATGGATCATGAATATATTAATGCCTTTTAAGCAATGTGTTGGTTTCAGAAAGATGCTTACCTGCAACTAGGTAACCAGGTGTTATCTAAGAAGCTGTAGAAGTTAAAAAAATAGATAAAGAACTTCAAAACTTATGGAAGCATTGAACATTCACTAGTTTTCCCATTTTGTGCTAGAATAATCTGTTTCACAGCCACGCAAACTAACTGATAATTAGCAACCTTGAACAAAATGTCTCCATTCATAAATCAGAATTATTCACCACAAATATTAATTGCAAATTTAGTCTTTTTTTTCTCCTGTTCACAAATCTATTTTCCATGCATAAATATTCATTGAATAGTTTATGAAAACGGATTTTGGTCTGTGGGTTGCTTGTAAGATGTTATTATATCTGTATAGTTTCTACTTGTGCATCACAATCAGTCAATAATTCACACAGGTATCATCTCTTCTCCCTAGAAATGAGATTGTTTGATTTAAAAACAAAATAATATGGGGAAAAGTATAGGGATAATTGCAATGTTGGCATCATTTACAGGAACAAATCACATGCACTAAAATTTGAGTAAAGTATGAAGATTCGTGATTATCATGACAAATACCCACAGCTGTGTGGGGATTTATAAGCATGACATATTATAAAAGCACAAATAGCAGGAAACTCTGCTTATTTCTTCTATTCACAAAAGTATTCTTGAATCACAGCATTATTGTAAATGCCTTTTTTCACAATGATACAATTTCCTGTTTTAATCTCTGAGCATTAATTGTAACTGTTTGTCAGCTTCCAAAAATTGTTAGACAAGATAATATGCAAGCTTTATGTTCACTTGAATAGATACTGCTGTCTGTCCTTTCCCCGTCCTCCTTCCAGAGCCTCTCTTTTACTGAGGAAAATAAGACAATCTGCTCTTTCCATTTTGGTTGCTGAGAGCCATTCCCCCATCAACTCTGCACCTTTTAACCCTCATGATGTGATGTTGATGGAGCTGCCACTTAAAAACAAATTATGTTTGGCCATCAGGGAGCTTCCTGCAGTGATGGAGATGACAGAGCCTTTTTCAGGAGGTTGCTTTTGAATCTGCTGTTGGGGAGGAAACCCTTGTTGTCTGATACCTAACAGCATTTGGGTTAAAATGTGAAATCCCTGGGCTCATTCTGGATTCCTCACGTATAGGAGGCACAGCCACCAGAGTGCTTGGAAGGGAGCAAAATCAAGGGAAGGAAACTCTTGCTTGGCATAAAGTCTTATTTACCCAGTCTTGTGGAACAAACAAGCAAACAAAAAAACCATGTCCAAAACAAGCCCCACTGTGTAACCCACTGTTTGCACTCAGAGTTCAGAGTATCTCGTGGCTTTGAATTCAGTGATTTGAAGTAAGAAGTTATAGGAATGCCCTTGGGTAGTGACTCTTTCTTTAGTACACTAATTGTTCTTACTAGACTTGCTATGATAAGGGACTTAACACTGCTTATTTAACAATCTTCTTTTTCTAGCACAATGGCCCTCTGAACAGGTGGAGGGGATTTTATCCAGCACATCTTTGGTTGTTAGCCAGCACATTCTTGCTCTTCCAGACGTGAAAATATTTACATATTAGTAATATGAAATAACATCTTTCACTTTACATAAAATATGTAAAATGGCGCACTAACAGCCTATCATACACTCATTTCCAAGAAAAAATTAGTACAGAAAAACACACCTCCACCTTGCATTTGCTGCCCCTAGCTAACACCAACATTTTAATGTTAACTCTTTGTCACTGGGAGTCGATTTTTCCCAGCACAGCACCTAAGTGCAAAATGCATTAGCGCAAATGTCTGAACTCCAAACCCATCTGGCATTAGGAGCTATAAAATATTGCCATACTTGTCTACAGTAGATTTGAACAGACTTTCTGGACAATATCATTTAAAAAACATTGTTGTGCAATGGAATTAATTAGCACAAGTAACATGTACAGCATAAATTTTTATTGTTTCTTATATGCCATAAAATTTCCAAGACAGAAGCACCTGGTAAAACCATACTGTCTGACTGGGCATGGCATTAGGAAGGCCTAGATGGGAGCAGATGGAAAGTCTGAGGATGAAGTAAGAACAGATGGGAAGTCTGAAGGTGAAATTTGAACTTAGGTATTTCAAAGTTCACATGGCTGAACATAAAGTCCCATTAAACGTGCTCCAATGAAGAGTTAAACTGACGGGCTCCACTGTGCCCTCCCTCCTTTTGCATTTCCAGTGTCACTTAGCTGCCAGTAATGTTTGTGGCAGCAGTTAAAAAAGCACTTTTCTTAACTCTGCCTGCTCATTTCAAACCTGAGATTTTGTCATCCACTCTGTACCTGGGATTTTATAAAGGTGTTAGTGCTATAAACATGGAAAAGCATTTTCGGGTTTCGTACAGAGCTGATGGCTCTCCCCTGTAATTTCCCTCCCCTTTGTTTAGGCAATTGGGCAGCCATGGAGAGCCGTGCTGGTGGGGAGGCAGCAGGATGCAGCCAGTGCTGATGGGAGGATGGACCCATGGGGCTGCAGAAGAGTGCTCTGAGCCTCACCCATGGCTGGTGTCACGAACAAAAGGTTCAGCTCCTGCTAGCACACCTTCATGCACTGTGCAGTTGGCTCGTTTTAATTGGTACAGCTTCTTGGAAATACTTTCCCTCCTACTGTTTTTCTAGCAGAACAGGTCTGTTGCAGTTTTAACAGAGAAATATCATCCAAAAATGTGGGAACAAATATGATTGCTACCTATAGTTAGAGGCAAGTCCACAGAGGACAAGAAGCTTCTCTGGACTTGGTCCTTGGTGTTGGAGGTTTTTTCACACCTTGTTGGGAATCTGGTGAAGGATTTTTGTTATATAGTGAATTTGCCTCAATTCAAAGGGGTTTTATGAAGACTGAGTTTGTGCAAAGTCCTTTGCATGGGTGATATTAGCAAATGAGGTGAATTGACAAAAAAGGGCCTGGTATTCCAACTAAACCAGCATGCTTTGTTATGAAAGTGTTACTTTTAAAATCTGTGAATCTGATACATGATTGTCAGGAAAGACAATTTTTTACAGCTCCCACAGACATATAGAATTCCCAGTTTACAGCCCAGCATTGGTTGTACAATACAAATAATGTCCTTGCCTCTTGTTCTAAAGTCAAGGCAGAGAGATACTTTTCAAGTTTAAATAAATTACTATTTTCAGATGTTGAAAAAGGCATGACAATTTACCCACTGAGTCTGAAACATTTCTATAATTTTTTTAACAATTGCCATAGCAGGGTATATCAGTTCCAGGACTTGATGAGACTTTTGGAAAGTGCCAAGAATGGACATCATTTTACAGTTCAACAAGTTCCCAGGTCACTAATCTCATGCATGTTGCCAGTTGGGTATTTGGGAAAGGTCATTGTTGCCAAGCCTGTGGGGCACCTGTGTCAAATTTGTGGTAGGTTTCCAAAACCTAGGAATTATGTCTTTCTTCAGGCTAACAAAGCTCTTTGCCATTACTGTCAAGTCAGTCACTCTGTTGCCATGTCATGTCAGCTGGGTCTTGAGGACCAGTATATTCTAAAATTCTGGAAAGCTTTTGAGTAATGGTCTGAAAAATGACAGGCTCTCACATGTTCCTACTGTACTTGAGGAAGTGCATTTCCTGTGATTAATGGCCTCTCTTCGTGCTCTGCACAATGCTTCTTAAGATTTTTTTTTCCCCTGCTGTAAGCCAAACTAAAGAATGTTTCCAGTTTCTCAGGCTCTATTTACCTTCTCTCTCATTAGTGGAGGCTCTCTCCCTTCGCTTTCTGATGATTGTGCACATACTTAAAGCCTTCTGACTATTTTCAGCTGCTACTGCTGTGTTCCAAAAATCTGACACAGGGGAATGCATCACCTTGCTGCCGGCGTGCAGCAGGCACTTCCCTGGACCTCTGCCTGTTGCATTTGCAGTCCAATGGGGGAACCAGGTAGAACTGAGACTCCGAGGGTTTTGTAGGGACTCATTGAGCTTGACACGTGTGCCCTGTGCCCTGACACCATCCCTGTAGCTGCTGCAGAGTTTCAAAGGCTACAGGAGCCTGGTAGAGTGAGGGCAAGAGAGAGAAGGCAGGTTGTGTGTGCTGGGCTGGACAAACAGGCAGCAGACTGGGTAGCCGATGTAACCTTTTAGCTGTACACCACTGACCACCAGAGAATGACGTGCTGTAACTCCTTGCCTAATTCTCAGCCCTTTAGTGCTATCCAGCCTTCCAGATTGTAATCTTAGGGGTTTTTTGCTCTAACGTTTCCCTGATGACAATGCAACATATTTTTAGTACGATTCAAGTGTAAGGCACTAAGATTATACTATCTCACATACCTCATAAATACAGCATTCTATTTTTATGGACATTGGCATGGGTGTTTCATAAAATATTGTAAACAGTTTATTTTGTAGTGAAATAGCCCAGCAAATTATCTTTAGTTTCAGGTTGTACTTGCAGCTCCACTAAGTTCTTTTTGGTGCTGCTTGCAAGCCATGACCGTGGAAAGTCTCCCCTCCCTTGCTTTCTTGCTAAACTTAAGTGAAAACATGATTTTATTTAAGAAAAGGTATAAAATGTATCAGCTGAACATTGGAAGATCCAAGAGTATTTGACGTAGAGAAATGCCTTTTTCTGGAATGAAACAATTGCATTTATTGCCTACTACCTGTGTATATTTTCCAGTGTTGTGGAGTAAAGAGATGCAGCATCTCATTTCAGGTAGGATCTAAGGGTACATTGCCCTGCTCAGACTGAGGGGATGATGAGGCCATGACTGTGGTGTGGTACCAGAGCAGCAGCAGGTGCCACAGACAGGGTGAGGGGCGGGTGGAGAGATACTGCTACTGCTGCTGGTGCTGTAGACACCCCTCCTGTGAATCCATACCTCTCTGTGGCTTCTTTCCAACGATCCATGGATATAAATAATTTACTTGCATGGAAAGTCCTTAGTTCAGACTCATAAATGTGTGCTGATGTGCAGGAGTTCTGCACTGGGTCACAGGGTGTTTGAATGGCAATGGAATAAAATAGATACATAAGAATACACTTACACTGAAAAAATGATTCCCACTTCTTTCTGTGGACGGTGTCGGGGCTATAGCTGAAGACATTGCCTGGTAAAAATCCAAGTAAACCACACTAATTTTTGTGTTTTTCCTGATTATTTTTCTCTGTTTCAGGTTTCAGTTTCTTTCTGAACTCCCTGTAGCTATCTATGGCTCATTTATTTGCACCGTGTAACTATTTAGGGTCCTGAAAGAGCTCAGATAAAAGCTCTGCTGTCACAGCTAGTGAAGGCAGGACTTCATCCGCAGCATATGCATTTATCCAACTGATATTTAAAGTCAGAAGCATTGTCTTTGCTGTTATCCAGGTGTTCAGTTCTGTTTTTCTCTTTTTATATAGTGACTGATTTGATAAATAATTTACAGAAATGACCGGCATTTTGTTCACAGTGAGTTTCCTGTTGTGGTGCTCTACTATTTTTAAAATTCTTTAGTCTTATATAAATGTAATGGCTGAAATAACCTGGTGCCTTTCACACTATCATTGCTCAGTGACTCCAAGTGCAGATGAGCTGGGTGTAGTAAGACATCAGCTGGGCAGGCACAGGTATGCCTTTGTGTTTGGAGTCTTGGTGCTCAACTTTCTAATGATTTACCAAAGCACAGGGTGCACAAGACAGACACAAAGTGTCCAAATGGATTTCTTGTGGTCTTTCCCCTTCCTTGTAACCATTTTGCTCTCCTGTTCTAGTCACATCTCTATCTTTACCCACTTTCCAGAACAGGTTCTCAGTGTCCTGTAGCAGTGTGACATGATTTTAAACAGTGCAAAATGAATGGTGCATTTCCACAGAGAATGTGTGTTTCATGTAAACGTTATTTCCAAGTACTATTATATAGTAATCAGAATATAGCACAACACATTCTTTTACTAACATACTAAAATTGTGATAATGAAAAATAATTAATTTGAAATACTTCAGAATTCGTATTGTGGTAAGCGTGTGCAACAGGTCAAGTAATTTTTAATAAAATGGCTGTTCTTAACATAACTGCACAAACCCAGGATCTCTGCTGTTTAGGAGGAAAGAGCTTTTAAAGCAGTAGCAGTCAAATTTCTAACGAAGAGGAAAAGATGAGTGCACAAGTGCTGCAGTGTTGATAGCAAGCAGCTGGTTGATTCTCTGGAAGATGACCCGTAAGCTCTGACATTACTCTAAGTAGCATCCCAAGAATTGATCCAAGAACTATTCAGAAAACTCTTGTGGAATGATTACACTTCAGTTGAACTCTTTTTTCCTGTTTAGACTATTTTAAAAATTTCACTGTTACTACTATATTTTCTGTGAGGTAGATCTCTGACATATGCTGGCTTGGCCCATTTTTGGCTATTTTTTTCATGGTCAACCTTGGTTTTCAGACCCTCCTTTCTGTTCTTTCCTGACACAATCTGGATTTGAGACTTGGCAATACACGTCGTTAATGTCCATTTAATGCAGCTCTGTCTGACTTGTTTTCACAGGTATTGTCACAGGGGCAGTTACTGGGAGGAAAAAGAGCAAAGCCAGTGAAGTGTAATGCAAGTTTACTGAGCAGATGTGCCATCTCAAGAGGAGGAAATATTTCCTTTTTTTTTGCATCTAGTTTTTAATGACAATGTCAAATACTAAATACGTTTCTTTTAAGAGTCAAATGTCCAACTAAGTTTCATCAATTGCTGGTGAAAAAAAAGGCAAAGTATGGGTATTTCAAAGAAATTTTAAAAATTTAAGGCCACTGGCACACACTGGCTGAGTGCAGCAGCAGAACAGTCCCTTGTGTCAGGCTTTGGGGTGACGATTCCCCTTTCTCTTATATGACAAATACACTGAAGAAAGTCCTTAGATATTGCCTCACTGAATATTTTATGCATTAGCCTGCTTGTGATTTATGACATTTAGGACTAGAAGTAACAGCCAGAGATCTAGTCTGATCTCCTGTTTATTTGAACCAGTTAGCCATTGCTTGAGTCATATCTGTTCCTCGACCCAAGACAAATGATTTTCAGTTTAAAATATAAGGAGAGATATGCTTGAAGAAATGGAAATTTCAGCCAGTCCAGTGCCTGCTTACCAGAGAGGCTTAGGGACAGAGGACAAAGACAGGAAAACTAAAATCTGATCCCTACTCTCTAATAACTTTCCAAATAACAGCAATGTGCAGTGAAGTAAAATGTCATAGCAACATCTTTTTGTAGCAGTTAGGAGATTTATTCTTCTGCTCTGTAGTAAAATATATTTTCTTTCAGTAGATCCCAGTTTATTGAACAAATTGATTGCTCTAAATAAATGTTTGGTTCTTATCATGTTATATTGTTTCATTAATCTGTAGGTGAGCACCCAATTTGTTCTTATAGCCTCTGATTAATATAATAATACTGATCAATATAAGACGTAGTAAAAATCCTTTAATAATCCCACTAGTAACACAGCCTTTACCTATTAGTGCTCAAGAGCTGTTATTTGGCCATTTATTAGAACCATTAAATAAGTTCTCCAGAGATGAACAATTTTTTTAAAATCAGAATATTATGTTTTATTGCTTTGAATGACTAACAATATTCCCAAATAATTCGCTTTTTAAAATAACCTTTGTCTTCTGAATTTGTAGTCTGAAAGTCTGATCTGTTTAGGTTTTTGTTTGTTTTACAGTAGCAACTGAATTGACATCAGTTAATTCTGAAGTACATACTACCTTTTCTATTATTTTGCCTGAATATAACACTAAACTAGTCAAACTGTAGTTATCCGGACTTCTGCTTGTCTAATTTTTTTTCAAACTACATATCTTCCAGTCCTTTGTTACATTATTATCATCAGCATGTTCATTAAAAATTAGCACCACTAGCGCAAATATCACCGTAGAATGTGATATAAGCATAGTTGCTTTAAAATATTTCTCTTTCAGTTAATGTTGTTCAGTTTCCTTTAGATTTTTGGAAGTAGCCTTTCTGAAGCTTCGCATATACTGTGTTCTTTGGGGCTATCCTTTGTTTGGGTATGTTGAATGCAATGAGGTCATGATCATTGGTTCCTAGGCAACGACCAACTTCTACTCCAGTGATTAATTCATCTTTATCCATCATATGAAGTCCAAAGCAAAGTAACCTTCTGTGTCAGAAACTTATGATCCATAACTTTTAGAAAGCCCATGACATTTCATTAGCGTGAGATTTTGAGCACATCTTCCAAATGGAAGTTTCTCTCTGTAACATCCTTATGTTTCTCATTCGTTTTTGTATTGCAGATATTGCTATTTTTTGTCAGGTAAATAAGCTAGTATTAATCTGTTTACTTTGAAACACTTTGTGGATTCTATATTTAGTGAGACAGAGATCTGATACATACATTTGCAAGTATGAACTATATAACTGGACAGAGAAGAAAAATTTTGTGGGGTATTTTGCATTTTTATAGCACCTTCATCCTACCATCGTAAGTGGCCTCTAAAAAAATGAATTAATGTACTATTGCTAGAAATTTATGCCAGTCACTGCAGTTTCTTTCCTTAGTAAAGTATTAAGCCTGATAAAATGTTATTAGCTTCATTTCTTGTAAGTAGGGAAATGGAAGGGCAAAGTGGTTCAGCTTAGCATTTGAAATGTGGGCATCTCATCCATATTTAGGCACCTCTGTGGCCTGATTTTCAGAGTTTCTGAGTGCCAGCATGATCCCATTAGAGTAACTTATGAAGGTCATGCAAAAATCCCGTACCAGGAATAGTCTTGACTCTGTGCCCTGTATGTTAATGATTTGTAAACCCAAAATTAAGATATCAACTTCTTTATGGATAAGTCAAAAAAGCCCAGAGTTTCTAATAAAAAGAAGAAATGGGCCACATTTCCTCACCACTAGTTTCATCAGATCCAAATCATTTCATCTCCATCAATTGTAATGAGCTCACAGTTGTATTATGCTCTTCTGCAGTTCCCCAAACTAGCACTAGTCAAAGCACAGAAAATCTGTTTTAAACAAGCTCTTCAAGGCTGCTGCCTCTTTTCTTGGTGTGTTTCTCCATCTGTGGGCTGCTCACCTTCCTCCCAGGGTAGGCAGGGGTAGTTATATCCTGATCCCTCTGGTGAATGGTTATGGATGACCCACAGGCAGCTGTTTGAGATGGTGGCCTGAGACAGATTTCTAAGCAGCAATGTGAAGATGGAGAATAAATGCAAATTTCTATAGGAGAGAGTAGAGAAAAGGAATGGCAGGAGGAAAAGAAGAATGATGGCAAGTTAATTGTTCAGCCTTAGATGAAAAGTCCTATGACTCAGCCCCACGGAGACTGTTACCTCATAGCTATATACCGTAGAGGTTTTACTTTATAGGGCTGGAGAGTGATGGGAATAGAGGCATTAAGCCTTAGCCACCAGCTGGGCAGGGAATTAAGATGCTGCCAAAGCAGGATTGTTGAAATGAAAAAGTTATGTTTAGAATTAGTTCACTGGAACATGACCTGTCTGCACAGGATTTCTTTCTTTCTTTCCTTTTCTATTAATTTTTAGTAAGTGGCAGGCAAGTTCTGGGTCAGATTCCTGACATGAAAGAAAAGACAAGCAGAGTGAAATAAAAATATTATAAGAGCAATTAACCAGGAAACAGGGCTTAAGAAATGGCATTTCTGCCTGCCATTTACCTCCTCCCCTTCTTTACCCCTCACCTTCATCAGAGAGCGGGGACTGAGGAAGTAAGGGCTGACGGTAGCAAGGGACAAACATTGTCTTTAAAGGCATTGAGTAGTCTGGCTCAGTGTATCCTGTCTGGTGCAGGGTCTTAACTGCTTACCTTTCTTTCACCATCACCTTTAATTAAGCTCCCTTAAGGGTCATCATGAGCATGGGAGCTTGGCTTTTTTGTTCTCCACTCTTTTTTACACTGAACTGACATGTTAGCCAGATTTTCCAAAGTGCACAACTCCCTTTTGTATCAGATTTTCCACCAGATGAAAGTGTGGGGAAGAAAAAGGGCGAATGTGATTTTGGTATTTTTTCCTTTCCTTTTTTTTCTAAGCTGAAGAACTTTATATTATGTCCATTCCCACTTTGATAATAAAGGAGCTGGGATTGTACCTTTGCTTTAAAGCCTTCTCACCTAAAGCTAGGTGAGAATTTCCCCCTGTGGCTCCCACAGCTCCACTTTTAGGACAGTAGATTGATTTAGTGGGGAGCTATTCTCCTGGTGCCGCAGGGAGGTGTGCAGCACTCGTGGCATCCTCTCCACACCAGAAGAGCCCCTGACAGCCCCATGTACTGTGGACCACATGCCTCTGCAGTCCCAGGCAGGACCTGTTGGTACATTAGCTCCCAAGGAATAGATGTCCCAGGCTGCACTTCCAGCCCAAAGTAAGCACAGAGGGTGATTTTGCTTTAGAGAGTAGCTGCTGAGGAGTTTGACAGTGGATGTAAAGACAGCCCTGGACAGCAAGCACTTTCATGGAAGACCTTTACACTGATTGTTATGGCCACCCCAGGACATGTACAGCAAAGTGTGTCCCACTGAAATACCGTGCACAAAACCTGTGTCACAGCTGCAAAAATCAACCTGGCTGGTGAGATTTGCCTCATTCTGGTCTTCTCACACTTGAGGATTCTTGTGAAAGTGAAAAAGCATCTTTTCCATAGCTTGCAACACAGGGAACAGTGGCCCATTGCCAAAATATAGTCTGCCCAGAACGTTTCAGACACTCGAAAGTAGCTAAGCCACCCACACAGAGCTAGTAGAAGGGACTTAGGGATCCATGGGAGATCCACACTCGTCTAAAGCCACAGCTGAAAGTCATGCCAGATGCTCTGCAACATCTGAAATGGCATGAGAAGCCTATGTTGAGGCAGTTTAATGCTTCCCTAGGAGTTCATGGTAGCTGGCGACTGCAGGATTCAGCTGAGTTAGCGTGACAAGCACCGTCATTCATGTGTTTTGTCTTGCATGTGTGTGTGTGTGGCAAAAGCCAGTAGGAGAGGTGCAGAAATGACCTTTAGTGACACCCACCTGGCCCTTCTTAGCTTTGACTTGCACATTGATTTTGCTTTTTTATATGTCCAAATTTGGCATTTATGGAGAAACAAAGATTTTCCATATGAGTCTTACTAGAGATTACCTATGAGCAGTCATAATTAGCTGTAGCAATTGCATTCCCTCTGGTGTTGGAAGGGGGGTAATCCCAAGGTGCTCTTGGTTGGCTGCTGCATGGAACCTATTTTAAGGCTCTTCTGTGGAGGGGGAAGGGATGAGTGCAGGTGAGGGGGATTAAAGATTGTTACAGTCACAGGACAATTGCCCTGCGCAGGATGAATGAGTCAAAGCCTCCTGTCTACCTTATTTGCCTTTCCTGTTCCCTCTCTGCCTATGCAATAAACTGAAAAAAAAAAATCCAGAGAAGTGAAACTGATAACTGGCTATAAATGCAGGATACGTGGAAATATCCTGGATTTCCCACTGCTGAATTTTGCTGATTTATGAGACTAACAGTCCAAGAGGAGTTTTCAAACTTTTGTGTATTTACTATAACAAAGATTCCAATTTTTGGAGGTTCATTAAATGCTAAACTGCTATGACAATTGAAAGGAAAATATTACAGAAAACCCAAAAATCGTTCAAAAAGGATAAGATTAGCAGGGAAAAGATTTGCTTGTTTTCTCTGTAAACAAGTTAGAAAGATTATTTATTGACATGAAAACAGTTTATAAATGATGTGTCTGGGATAGAACTCGAGCTCAAGACTTTTAATCAACATTATGTTTTGTTTCCGGATACCCTGAGACTACACAGGGTCCTAAGAAGAAATAATATTAGGAACAGAAAGAAAGCAAGAACTATTTTGCAGCCTTCACTGTTTGTCTATGTTCAACACTGTGATCATCCCCAAACTTTCATACAGAAGGAAAATAAGAAGGAAAGGGGGAGAAAAAGTTAATTTCTTTTGACATCTTCTTAAAAAATGAAGATGTTTAAGGTTCAAGTGAAATAGGTGCAAGTGACATCATTTGGACCAGCTAATTACAACTGTTTTCTGTTGCAAAATATATAGACAAGACAGATACTGAATTCTCTGTTTCCATCAGCTTGAGACCTCTGCACTTTCCCAGGTCTTTCTAGCTTCTCTACAGCAGAAAAATTTCCTGCCAAAAAACTTTATCTGAGTTGACATATTTCCATGAAAAAACTTCAGTGTTGATCCATAAACAATTTCTCATGGAGTAAATAAATAAAATTCCACACTAGCTCTGCTCTGTGTGGTCCCTTGCTAAATATCAGACCAGATAAGGAAATAATTTTGACAGCATTTCTGGACACAGGATCTGTCCTGGAAAAAGACTCCATTACGTCCTCAAGTAGGACTACTGGAGAGGAGATTGTCAAATTCCTATACCTTACCAGAACATGTAATCCTCACAGAAAGGAAACACATCTTTTTCTGCTGCTGGTGAGCTCATCCCAGGAGGCAGCATGATTTATGATAGGCCTTGATCTTTTTATCTTGACTGGTAGTTTGCAGATCCTTTAATTATGCACAAGTAGCACATTATTTTGGTGAGATCTGTGAACTGCAGGGCTGGCTAATGGAAGATGTTAGCGTCAGTTTTTGTGAGCCTTTTCAAAAGCAATTTCAAAGTTAGGTAAATAGCCCAAAAACACCCACTGTTTTATGCAGGTGAGACAACCACTCGTTCATATCCTGAACTCTTTGATTGTTTTTCTCAGGAAAGAAAGATTTTTCCCATTTTCCAGGGCTGTTTTGCCCAGGCAAGAGAGGACTGCTGGTTTTCCCTGGTGTGGGTTTGCTTTTGCTGGCAGGGTAGAGAAGGGATGAGTACTGGATAATCTCAGGGAAGATACTGTACCAAAACTTTCTTGTAGAAAAATCTTTTGCATGTGTTATGACCTCCATGTTGTATGTAGCAGAACACACACACAAAAAAAGTTGAGTCATTCACCGCTTAAGATGCTTTTGAAAACACTAATTTCTGCCACATGAAAACATCTTGAATTTTACATGGCAGGAATCTCCACCATGCACTCTGCTTTTCAAGTCATTAAGAAATGATAGCAAAAGCAGCAAGAATAGCAGAAAGATGATACAAAATGATCTGAGATGAAAGTGGTATAAAAACACAAATGAGCAATATGATTAAATCTAGTTTAGAAAAACAGTTATTAGATAAATATCACCCAAAATCTAGTATGTCAATTGAAGATAAATACATAGAAAGAAATTATGTTCAGCAAGAGAAATTACAACCAAATACATTAGTGTTCAAAGCAGCCAGAAGATTTCTAGCTCTTACCTGCTTTTGCATTATGATCTAGAATATTGCCTGCGTTGCTTCAATTAGAAACCCGAGATGCTACGGTGTTATATGCAATAAAATGCCATTTCTAATTGTGTATTCTAAACCCAAATGCATTAATTAAAGAAAATTAAGGGTTTGTCAGGCAGAAGGCCTGTGCTGGCCTGTAGAGGTTCCTGTCCCCCAGCTGTTAGTCAGGGTCCTTCATTTCAGATGTGGTAACAGGGTGAGATACATTGCTGCACTGCGTCGGAAAACAAGGTCATTTGACGGTGACTCACATGAACCCATGCTACTCTGCTTCACAATGGGGTAACAGCACATGCACAGTGAGCTACTGTGTCTCAGCTGACAGTCTGGAGCAGCCAGCTGGATTATGCCTCTTGTATCATGTCACAGCCTGGGAGGCTAAGTCACAGCGTGATTTATCTCCATAAACTCCACGGAATATCATTCTAGGCACATAATCTGCAAAGACATGTCTCTAGATCAGAGAGTCATGAGAAAAGAGCCACATAATAAAATGCTTGGTTTATTTATAGATAGGGCAAATATCAACAGTATAAAAATTATGACTAAGGAAAGATACACATGTGAATATTTAAAAGACACTAATATTAATGGACAAGTAAACGGTTTTTCACAGTGCAGATAGACACTGGTAGGAGAGGACAGGGCTGCATTCTGGAAAAGAGTTCTTATGCCTTGATTATTGCATAAATTGCAAGCAAACAGCTCCCAGTCAATGATACAGACCCAGCTGTGCTCGATATGATCCCGCATGTGGCCTGTGGCGAGTAACTCAGGTTTTTACATCTCTGACTCAGAACTTATTTATTTCATGGGGGGCTGTTATGAAACTCAATTAACACTTGCAAAGCTTTTGGATGGCAGTTACAGCATAAGTGTGAGGTATTATATAATGGGATGAAATTAAGGACAGTGAAGTCTGATTATCAAGGAAAAAAATCCCAACAATGTAATCTGTTAGACTGGGGAATAATGCCATAGGGGAAGAAGTGGATGACTCATAGCTCGAGTCAATTAAATCTGGTCTGGATGTGGCACCAGCAAATATAACGTAGGGCACAACCTTCTAGTAGGAGAGATATGGTACACATGACCTTATTTCTGTGATCTTATGCTTGGCTGTATAACCAACCAAGATTATATGAGCTCATATAAACTTTACATCATTTCTCATGTGTTTCTCATGTGTTTAAGGACTCTCCAAACATTGTTGTGGTCTGTGCTCAATTGATGAATACTTAATATACTAAAGTACTGGAGATCATTAGCATTCCTGAGGTTGTCTGGCATGCTTTGTTTATGCAGTGTGGAAATGGGAAATATTTCTTTCAGCCTTTATGAGATATTGGCAGTGTCACCTCTTATAACCATCAGCCTACCAATTATTTGACAAAATATGCTGATTATTGAAATTGCACTGTTAATAAGCATCAGTACCAGAATATTATTTGGATGTAGAGCCTGTGCCACATGAAGGACACAGACCATGTAGTGAGTGCTGAGCCATGGCTTGGTTCTCTCCTCACTTCCCTAAATCACAGAATTTGTGGGCTGACCTGTCCTTGTAAGCTTTCATATCCTTTATGACTGGCTATCAATACAAATTTTTATTCCCCCTGAAACAGCTTATTTATCTTTATGCACTTGCTAGAAACTGGGGATGGATTGCTAGGTTTTAAGAGGACTGCAGAGAGGAGGAAAATTGAACTCTTTTTAAGAGGCAACTCACATCCAGCCTCCCTTGATTAAGTTTCTTTGTTAGGAGCCCACTTGTCTCCTTGTTTAAACCATGAAAGGCAACAGGTACTCCTCAAGAATGATTTAGATTTTCAGCATCTCTGTGAAAGGATCTTATCTCCACTGAACAAAAAAAGCCCTCTGAAACATATCACTTGCTGATATACCTAACTGTACCTTGAGCTGGACTGTGTCCATTTACAGATATTTGGGGAAACAATCTCTGAAGACAAAGTCTGGCAGATGTGCTTAAAGAAGTAATTCAGACACTAGGTTTGAGTGACCCTGACATGCATTTGCCATCTTCTGTTCAGCACCAGAATATCTGAGTCTATGGTAGCAACACTCAATGCACAAAACCTAATCTGATGCCATTGTGCTTGCCCAGGTATATCAATATAATTGAAACCTTCTGGGCTAGTATATTGATATTCATTGGTGTATCTACTACCTGTCTCCCTAATAATTGCTGTTGCTTTAAAAATGTAACTTTTTGTGGTAATTGCCATCACAACATGACATGGTCTGTTCCAGCTGCAGACACCAACTCACTTGCCCTTGGTTTGTTGTCATGGCTGCCCTTGCAAACTGGTATACCTCCCTTTTTTTCCTGTTTGAGGGGTTGCACCATAAGGAGGGATAATTCTCACCAACGACTGCAAAGTACTTTCTAGCCCCCGTGCACCACAGGACTTCCCCATGGCACATTGCAGCCAGGCCAAGGTCACTGACCAGCCAGAGCCCTGGATGTGACCAGCCTGAGGCCAGACTGTAGCAACCAGCCAGACATGACAATGCTGTTGTTGATGAATGTTTGCTGTGGTGATCTCATGGTGATGTGATGACATTAAGTTGAACAAACAAAACAGTGGCTAATTGACTCATCAGTAAACATTCAGCTAAACAGAATTAAATGGAGAGAAAACTCTGTGAAATGATTTAATTTAATAGGAAGCTACTGATGACAGGGTTTTATTAATTATATCTTCACACAGCTGAGGAGGTACAAAGTAAGAGGCTGGAAAACTTTCAAAAGGTTGTTGGAAAGAACCATACAAATTTCAGGAGAGGCAGGTGGTTTTTTTGGCTTCTTTTTTTCCCAAAAGGTAACAGAAGTTACTTTGAATAAGAATTCTTAATGTTTTTTCATTTAAAGCTGAAAAATAAAAAATACATTCTGTAATAAGCAGGATGTCAGAAACACACACCTTACACGCTCTGCTTAGCACTCACTCCATTACTACAAATCACTATTTCTAAACTATCCAACATGACAGCCAGTCTTCATGTAAATCAACGATTTTTGATGGGTAGTTTTCAACTTCTAGTCAGTATTTCAGTGAAAAGAAGACTACAAACCCCAGAATTTTATTCAAGGCATGTTCTGTTTTCAACATTAGCTCTATACGGAGGTGGAAGTTTGGCTTAAAAGGCGATCTCTTTCTTCTTGGGGCTGTTTGAATACAACAGTTCTCAGGCAAAATTTCTGAAAGTATTTTGTGATGGCACTATTGATGTAATTGTTACAAAAACATGTCTTGATGAACCATTTCTATCCTGTGGCAAGCCTTAGAAAGATTATTACTGTGATGTTTCTTTTAACCACAACTTTGTTAAAATACATGTTAAAGTCTAGAATGAAAACTTGCAATAGGAAGGGGCCTGTATCAGTTTAAAAGTGGTAAGTCTCCAGTTTGACAGCCTCAGCTGCTACTTCAATTTTCGTGTTCCCAACGACACCATACCAGTTTTATGAGCAGCTGTGTTAGCACCACACATTTTTCGATGGCATTTGTTGTGAGAGATCTCAGCTTCCCTTAGCAGTGCAGGCCTGTGGTGATCACACACCTCTCAAAACAGCTACAGAGGCGTTTCTTCAAAACTGACTATTGCAACATCGAGCAGCACCTACTCACGCTCCTGGTTATTTCTGCCAGACTAATTCCTGTCCACTAGCTGAAAGACAGCTGTAGCCCCCTCCGAAATTCAACTTCCTCCTGGAGAGCAGTGTATGATTATGCCATTTGCAGATTACTTTCCTCTTGGCACTTGCCTATACACAGAGGACCAAGGATTGGCCTCTGTTTGTGGGAGAACAAACCAAGGAAAAATTTTATTCTCTCTCAGCATTGCTATAACAATCCTCTGTGTGTAACATGATTACTTCTGGCAGTATTCTTTGATTTTCTTTCCCTTCTCCCTTCACATCGAGGCCCCTGTTCTATCTTAGTATCTCTTCTTTCACATCTCAAAGTTCATCTCCCTCTCATTTCCAAATACAGAGGCATTAATGCATGAATCAGCAAGCCTCCTCTCCTAATATTTGTACCCTCCACCCCGCTCCCTCCTCCTGATCTCCCACAACTCCCAGTCAATCCACCGTGCAGCTGAAAAAATCCTTTCCATCACTCTGACCTCAAGCCCTTCTCCCCTGAACCTTTGCATTTGCCAGACCTTCTTTAGCATCTGCGTTAAGCTGCTCCTTGCTGGGGGATTCTTTCACTCTGCCATTACCTGAGCACATTTCTCTTCACTCCTTACAAAGAATGCCCCATGACAATCCTTTATTCTTTGCATAGTCAATCATGCAATTTTTACAAATAAAAATCTATTCTGGCACAATTGTGTTTCTTTTCTCATGGTGTGTGTGTGTGTGTGTGTGTACTTTTTCATGTGTACAGCCATTTTTGCCAAGGAACTAGTAGTCAGATTCTGTAGTCAGAATCTAGATTAAAAGTAACAAGATGTTTATGGCATTATTACGTAGGAGAAACAGATACAATATGTGGAGGATAAATTTGTAGTTGTGGTAATACACAATATGTGGGCTAGTTCCTTAGTCTTTTCAAGAAGATAATTCCTTTTTGGAGGTCCACACAATTAACATCACCTGTCTAAACCTTCACAATAATTACTTGCATTATTTTAATCAGAGGAATAACCTTATTCCTTTGAATCTTGATTAAAAATAATTACCAACTATAAAATGTTCCTAATGTTTTTGTTTGGAGCACCTTCTGAAGGCTCTGTATCAAGCCAAATGAGATCCTTCAGGTGTGCTAAAAACACAGGAGTCAAAATGACTCACAGATCTGCCGTGTATGTGGTGCCTGTGACTTTTAAGTCACTGTTCAGCCCAGGAGGTACTGAAGATCTTCAGCGGAAAAGACAGTGCTGCTGCTCCGTCTGCTGTTGAATGCCCATAATACTCACAACTTCTGATTAGTACTACTTATACCAGTAATGAGCACTGGCTTCTGCTTTTCCCTTTCTTGCTGTTGTTACTACATCCTCCCAAACAGCACATTTATTTTATGCATCTGATGGTTTCTATATGTGATCCAGGATTTTTGAAAGTCAGTAGAAAAATTTTTTCACATTTCTTTCTCAGGAAGGAACTATCTCAATTTAGATAAGTTTGGTAAGCTTGCTTGGTAGAGAGAAAATTATGTTCTAATTAATACCCTCAGTAGGAAAATGTGATAATGAATAGATTTAAAAGGTTAAAATGCCTTTGACTAAGGTGAGTGAAATGTCAGGATGTGCAAGGACACAAACCAACCTCAGACCTTGGTGTTCATGTTACTGCCATCCTATGCATGAATAGGAAGTGCTTAATTCATTGCTTTCCTTCAAAAATGTCACAATTTTATGAAGAAGACACATACATGAAAATAACAGGGCCTTTACATAAATAGATGAGGAAACTGGATGAACAGGCTATAATTTTAGGCCCTTCTACTGAAGAAAATAAATTACGGGTTAGGTGATTCACAGATTTCTAAACTGTGGTTTGGAAAAATGTATTAATTTTACAAATTATTTCAGCTGACAGTTGCTGAAAAAATCTTTAAGTTCAGTTTGTCTCACACTAGAAAAATCAGTTGCTTTAGCTGATTGCAGGGTTGGTGAAGGACAACAGGCAGGTTAATCAGAACATATAGGCACAGTAGGGATAAACATTGTGCTGAATTTAGCAAGGCATTCTCCTAGATTGCATGAGCAGCAGTAGGTGTAAGTGCTGTCTATATTAGGATCAACCATCACAATGAATCTACAGGACTCCCAAGGGCAGTTGATTCAATTGATGCTGCAATGGCTAAATGCCAGTTTTTCTATTGCTGGGTAACCCTGACTTTCTGTTTTTCTTAATCAGAAACCACAAAATGATAGTAAAAAAGAAAAAAATAAACATAAGCTACAAACATACATACATATATGCATGTATTTGTCAAAAATGGGTTGGGGAAGAGCAAAAAAAAACTGTCTGAAGACTATTGAAATGAGATGATTCTGTCAAGACTTTGTTTTGCATTTGCTTAGTTTTACACAGGGTTAGATCAAATAATGAAAGAATATAAATGCTTTATTCAAATGTACAGCAGTAAAGACTAGGTAGGTCTGTATACAAATGCACAAATAAAATACCAGTGGAAAGTCGCTTCTGACCTTTAAATTGACACACTGGGAATTAACATTGGTGGGAGTTAATGGGCTTTAACATTAACTGTTTTAATAACTGATCGAAGAGCTTACTGGCAAACTGACTAGTTGTGCAATTAGGTGTACAGAGACAAAGAAATCCATCAACCATTAATCCTTCTAGTAAGAAGAAGAGGGTAATAGTTTCTTTTCCAAATTGGGAAAATGTTTAAGGTGATGTGGAAGGAAAACATTCTATAACAAAGCCTAGGTTTATAACCTTCTGGAAGTGTTTTCATGAGGTCTGTGATAACATCTTCCAGGTGTCTCTCAGGCAGAGGTAGAAAGGGCTTGAGGTGTTGGACCCACACTCAAGTTGCTTCAAATGCGGTGACCTTCCTTATGTCCCTATCAAGAAAAAGATTTCCTTCAAGACCACAGGGTGAGACTCTAAGTGGTGGTGTTATTCCCTTTACAGTAACAACTTTAAAATAAATGGATTATGCTGTCCGTTCTTACATTTCTGGGTAACAGTTATGACTTTGTATGTTTCACAAATCCATTAAGCTTTATGCTGGCATTACCATTTTCATCTTTATTTTTAACCTTGATTTACAGTCCACTTAGCTCTGTTTACTGACTTGGGATTACATGGCCAAGGTAGACCAAATTAAACTTTTTAATTAGAATTAACAGTGTGATGTCATATACTGTGCTTCTTTGTGATGGGTTAATTTGAAAAAACTGGGACATTGCTAATTTTTGTTCAATTTAAAAAGTGTTAGGTCTTGACACTAAATGTCATTTTGGCTGGCACTGGAAGCACTGAATGTCAATTATCTTGAATAAATCAAATAATTTCAGACAGGAAAAAAATGACTTTGGAAAATTCCAGCTGAAGTTAATCATCATTAATCCTTCCTTTTCAGGCATTTGTCAAAGATGTGTAATCTAGCCACTAAATCCTTTTCTTAGAAAACACTTTTGCAACTATTTTATCAAGGCCTATATTCAAAGGCACAAACCCCATACAAGTCTTGGAAACCTGTATTTCAAGGCTGATTTGTGTTTTGTCTGCTAAACAACTGCCACTGAAAACGTAAGAAGAGAGGAGTTGTCATTCCATAGATAGTGCATATGTCTTGGAGTGTAAACCAAGTTTCAGTATTCCATCTACCATACATTGATCCTTCTCAAACCTCTGGGAAGCTGAAACAGAGCTTCTCCCCCTGCCGCTTCCTATGACATACATCGTGTTCCTTATATAGCAACTTTCCCTATATTTTCCAGCCTTAACTGAAGGAGACTATGTTCAGATCAGATATTAGGATGAAACTCTTTACTGTGAGTGAGGGTGGTGGGACACTGGAACAGGTTGCCCAGAGAGACTGTGGACTCCCTATCCTTGGAGGTGTTCAAGGCCAGCTTGGATGGGGTTTTGAGCAACCTGGACTAGTGGAAGGTGTCCCTGTCCATGGCAGGGGGGTTTGAGCTCAATGATTATGAAGGTTCCTCCCAAGCCTAGCCACTGTATGACTCTGTGATTCCATCTGAAGGTCCTTTTGTGGCTGCACTGTGCAAGGGCAAGAAAGTAAAGCATCCCAGAAAGTTTTTACATGCAGAGTTGGTGTCCTCTGTATGTGAATCAGCACAAGGAATTGCATAAGTGTAAAACTGGTGTGTAGGAAGAAATGCTGGTGGTTTTAAATGTTCACACAGATCTAAAATGGCTACTCCAGTTTTGCTGAATCTTAGAATAAATAGAAAGTATAATTTTTCAAATGAATACATCCTACAAAAACACTAGTCAAACTATGGAAAAGAACAGACCAGAATATGGGCCTTGGTCTAGTGTTTTGACTATCACTAAGAATAGTGTTTGATTCATAATTTTGCTTCTGTCAGTCTCTATTTCTTGGGTTTGAAGAGAGAAGTGCATGTGTCTGACAGATATTCATCATGTATTTTTAAATTTACAGTAGGTTTATTTGAATATGGCGCTGTGAGTTTGCAGTTTCCCTGTGTAGAGAAAAAATAGTACTCTGACAGGGCATTTTGTTACTGGTGGAAATTTGCAGTGTGAATTACTTAATGTATTACAAACCTTAAAGATGTCTTTTTAATAGGGGTATAAAACCTGTGATAGTACAAATATCATAAGGAGATGGTACTGATTTTCTAGATAGACCCAGGAATGTTTTAGTTTTGTTTTGAGATGAAATACAAAATGTAAAGCTCACTTCAGACCACGTACTTACAGCCTTTAAAATACTTAGAATCAGTCAGCTGAGGAATTAACTTATTCTCAATAGAAGCTAACACGAGCTGTTTCAAAGCTCAGTGTTTATATGGGTCACAAAAGTTGAAAACAGCTGGAGACATACTTCATGCACTATTGCTATCTATGCAAGTAATGGAATTTTGTAAGTGCAATGTACAGTAAATAGCCTATTGAAGGAAAAATGTAAGAAACATGAACAATAGCAGTAACTTGGTAACTAGAGTAGGTTAACTCTTGTTCTAAAGACCTCTTATTGTGATAAGGCTGACAGGCTAATTAATTAATGAGCAAGATTTAGACCAGGTGCACAAGATTTCTTTTAGCTGCGGTTTATGCTGGGGTGTAACAAATGCTGATTAAAAAAATACTGCTTACTCTAGTACTTAACTGGGTGCCAAATACGCATTTAGAGCCCTATTCTTCAAGCTGCTCAGTGTTTCCTGTGAGGCAGTCATCAACTAGGAGGGGTATTGGACCCCTTCTTAAAAGTCTGACTGAGTGCTGAAGGCACTCAGCCTTTGATCTTTTTTAGTTCACAAGAAGCCCGAGGCACAAAGTTCTATATATGCTTACTAGACTCAATTGTGCAGTATTACTTATGCACAGAATTTGGGGTTTTATGGTTTAGTTTTCTTGTAAAACTCTCTGGGACTAATGATACTTCCCATCTGACATATAGTCTAACCCTCTGGACTCTTATAACATTTGTCAAGCAACTGAAAGACCTTTCTATTTCAAAATGCCCTGAGCTTCAAAAGTGGCCACTTACTCTCTCACGTCCATTCAAAGTTGGGGCACTGCTAAACCAGTCTGGAAAGCCTGCAATCTCTCAGACCCAGTCCTACAAAAACAAGATTATGATCAAAAAAAGATTGTTTCCTTTGCTGAGTTGCCATTTCACAGTCAGAGGAATTGGGAGATACTACTACAGTCCTCACCCCTTTTTATCATTCCTAGTCATTATTTCATCTTTCCCAGAACACAAATCTTGTTCTGCCACCTGAATGTCTGTATCCTTTTTATAGAGCTCACGCAGAAGTTGTCTGGGACACTGGATGTTAAAATTTGAGTGATTTAAGGGAAAATTTGTCCTTTTCTTGATGTTCTGCAGGTGAAGCATCCTGACAAAGAAGTCTGTATAAATACATTAGAAATAGCAAATGATCTGGTCCCTTCAAAAACATAATCCAGAAAAATTATATGGATCCCTCAGGAGGGAGCTGGAAATTTTTCACTCACAAGTAGTTCCAGGATATGTTTAGTCACCACAGCTTGAGACTTCTTTTCACTTGGTTGCTAGGGAAAAAGAACAGAGACTAATATGCAGTCAAGGTCATTCTTTGGGCCATAAAGCAGCAGAAGGTAAGTACACCTACCCCACTGGAGCATCTCCTCTTCTCTCTGTAATAACTGCCTGGGATTTCCAAGCAAGGAACAAGCCATTTCACTGAAGCCTGAGCCACATGGCTGGGAACTTGCTTCCTATACTGCAACCAACACTCCTCTTCTCCGGCAATAGTGTGTGTCCTGTCCATGCTTTGAGGCTGCTGAGAAGGGTACTGCACTGTTGAAGCTGCCACCGGATTGCACCCTGAAAAGGCAGACAATTCTTGGTTGCAAGTAACTCAAGCTTCTTGTAAACGCAGAAAAAAAAGATGGTCATTCTCTTGACAAAACTGACTTGTGCCTAACTTCTAAGTTAATGATAGAAAAGGTTTCCAAAAGGAAGTGTCTGGTGTCCTGTAAAGAAAATGGCCAAAGAAAAAAGGCATTTGAAAGCCTCCAGGGAAAGATCTGACCTGCCTGAATATGGCACCTAAGCTTAGGATCTAATTAGTCTATTTTCTAGGGTGAGTGCATTATTTAAGGGAAGGTATCTTTCTTGGTTCAAGTCAGAATGTTTAGACCCAAAAGATGGCTCATGAGTCATGCAGATGCTGTTAAAAAAATCAAAACAAGTTTTGACTCCTTCTCTGAAATGTTCCAATGGTCTGCATGTCTCTATAGCATATGTTTTTGTGTCTGTTCCTTACAGAGCTGCATGACTACTGCCTTCAGTTAGTGAGGGTCAAAGTCTTACACACAGAAACAGGGAATGGTTTCAAGAGTTTTGCTCTTTTGTTGAAGTCACCTACAGTGTGGGTGCACATGGTCAGTAATTTCAAAGAGCTATAGCTGTAGTAGCAAGTATCCCTTTCACTCCGCTGATGAGAACATTGATTACACAAATACATTGTAACTGATGAGCTCTAAGGAACCAACATTTTGAAACTGTCAAGAGGCAAGACAAAAGCATATGGTCTTCTGATTTCCTAAAATCTACTATAAAGAACAGAGATCCTTTAAATACAGAAAATGTCTCAAAATATCTCAGTGGTGTGTCGTTCCTGAGCCTGTTTAGCACTTGCATTGGTGTGTAATACTGTAGGGCTTACTGCAGATTAGAATGAGGCAATGTGTTGCCTGTTTGAAAAGAGTGTTAACAATTAAAAAAGTGCCAATCAAAGCAAAAAGATGAAACATTACACAGCTATTAATAATATTATTCAGTCCTTTTAAATGATTGCCAATTTAGATAGTTCTCTTGTTAAATCACTCTTGTTAGCTATTTTACTGAATGCCAGTTTTCAAGAACAAGACAGTCCACAAGCTTAGCTCATTAATGAAGATACAACCTGGTAGGTAATTTTATAATTACAATGGGTATTTTGAGCACTAGGTTGACTTTTGCTACATATTCAACTCTCAGTTGATTTAATGCAAAAGAATTTTAAATCTAAATTGTAAGAGTAAGAGAAGAGATTGAAAGGAAGGCACAGTTGAACATTTTGACTGTTTTGAGCAGAACAGCCTTAAAATGTTCTGTTTATTAACACAATGGAGAAAGGTTTGTGTAAGGTTAATGTTAGAATCACTTAGGATGGTAATTCCTTCTACAAAGCATCTGCATAAATTAGAAAAAGCTGTCAGATTTCCATCTGTTAACAATACAATTTCAGTCACAAAGACAACTGTCGTGACAACCACACTGAGTTAGTCTTTCAAATAAAACCTGTTAAAAGCTACTGCCCTCCAGCCTCCACCCACTGCAGTTAACAGCACTAAATAGCACTCTAACTGGTATTTATTTTCTTAGGCATTCCTCACTTGTGCAGCTGCTGGCACACTGGCCTTTGATTTTAAATAACCTCAACAGGATAAGAGTTTACAGTCTCTGAAGGTCATAATGTATGTGAAGTGCTTGTCTGAAAGAAACATCCAACCTGAACTTTCTCAGGCTGATGTTACTGGATTCTATATACTTGTCTCTCACCTATTTTGCATGGTCTCATGTCTGGAAACTGTGATGGTTCAGATTATTTCTTCCAGATGATGGCAAACCACAAAGAGACCACTGAGACTGTTCTGGACAACTGGTCTAGGTTTAAAGGTGGTGGGAATCACCTTTAGGGCTTTTCTACCTTCCCCATCCAAGCTCCTCCCGCAGTTTTTGATGAACTTGGGTGGCACAGCAAGTTCAGGCTAGTTTCAGCTCATCCATGAAATCTGTGCTGACAACAATATCAAAGCTATTAGAAAATTCATTTGTGGAAGGTCTCTCATTCAACAGTCTATTTTTACTCAGGCATTTCAGCGTCTCGGGGTAGCACATATAACGCCTACTGACCTTTGCAGGAATAGGCTTAGTGTTTCTAAAGCCCTCGTTGAAACACGGATGTACAAATGAAAATACTTTCATGTAAGGGTAGAATTATTTTTGTGCCGTTTTGGAGCTGCGGCCCTCATGTGGACTGGGCTGCTCTCAGGGACAGATTACTGGTGGGGCCAGGGGTGCTGGAACCCTTCCCTCATCTATGGGGGGGGGGGGGGGGGGGGNGGGGGGATGTCTGTCTATCTGCCAAGGCAGACCCTTGTTCTCACAGCAGTTTCCTCTATCACTGGCTATCCCTGGTACACGTACTACATGCTGTCACTGGCTACACAGCTAGGATAGAAGAAGGGAGTAAAAATGATTCTCAAATATTTGTAACTTGTGATTTAAAAGCAGAGAAGAAATTTCTTGTTGGAGGCTGAAAGGAGCTGTTAAGGATTTGTTAATGAGTGTAATAAAAGCTTTCTGTTGTCTCCTGGATGTTTAAAAGTGGCCATTATAAAGGCCCTTCAAGTGAACAATGCAGAATGCAAACCAAAAATGTAAAGCAGTGAAGTTTTTAGTTAACAATGTCAGCAGAACTTCCATAAATAATATGTCATTTACTTTTGTGCATAAGGTTTAGGTTTAGTTGTGTACATCCTTATGGAAGGAGAAAATTGTCACAGAGGTTTCTTCCTCTGTGCTTCATCATATGTTGTATTTTGTAGTGGAAGTATTCCTAGTATTTTAGTGTGATCACATAGGAGCCAAAGGACACCTAAATATTAGATGTCATTTATTTTTAATTATAAGGGCCTTTTCTAAAGGAAAAAGGAGCAAAGCTCCCTACATATTATGGTTAGATCCCTTGAAAAGATTAAGATTAAGAGTTTCTGGATTCCTTCAGCAGAGGATAAAAGACAGTTCTCATGTCTGCTGGAAAGCATTTAATGAGGCTGTGTAGTAGCTCTTTATGAATTAAACTTATCTTGTCTGACAAATACTTACTACCTGAGCACCATATGGAACCTTTTGTTGGGCTCAGTGTGCATCCTCTCAGGCTCCTATTTAGATGACTTTTGATTCCATGTCAGTTAAAATGAACTCTCCTTCCTCTTTGTCTTGTCCTTGTTCCCCACTCTTTTTCTTTTTTTGCATTGGCAGCTGCATGGAGGAGAAACAACACACTGTTGCTCAGCTCAGGGCAGGGAGGGGACTCCTGGGAAGAGGTGGGCTAAAGGGGGTGGTTATCTACACTGCTGCGCTCTGTGGGTGCTCAAAATTGCGTGTGGGTGAGCCATGTGCTGGTGGTGGAGCGGCGCCAAGCAGAGGTGTGAGAAGAATCCAGCACCAACCCTCCCTGCAAACTGTGCAGAAACAAGGCAAGGTTTTATTGACACTATGAGGCACAAGAAATCTATTCAGTGCAAAGAGATGATGCAGTTTAACAATGGGGTGCTGGGACACAGTAACACTAATATCCTGGGTTCAAAACTAACATCACTGCCCTTTGGCTGGCTCAGATGTGCTGAAAGTTAGTCAATAATGACAAAGCATCTTCAAAGCATTTACAGTGTTGGCCAATTAAAATTCCTTCCCTAGCACTTTTATTCGTGTTTGTTAAGGGTTAGATTGGGCTTTTAACTTCAAGCAAGGAGCTGTGGGAGGCTCGCTGGAGTAATGCTCCTTCCAGCACACCCGTCCTATGTGGGAGGCATGATGATAATCAGCTGCGGCTCTTTTCAGGACACAGCCTGCAGAGGGGGCAGGGAAGGTGACGCTGCAGCCCTGCAGCAGCTGGGATGGAAGGCAGCCCCCGTTGCAGGGCGCCTTCTCGGTAGGCTGGTGGTTGACTTCCTGCCATGCCAGTTGCATCCTCATCTGCCTGCACCCAGGGCTACCCTGCAACCAGGCAGAGTGTGAGGATGGAGAAGCAAGTTTGGGCTGGAGGGACATCATGTCCAAGGAATGGGGAGCAGACTGAATGCCTTGCCTTTGGTTTCCCTCTCCATACTGAGTTAGCTGGGGTTGCCCAGCCCAGAGGAAGGTCATGCACTGGCAAAAGCCATTTGCTGCTGGGGTGCTTCTCCTGCATGACTGGAGGCGTCAGCAAAGGCTTCTAGGGCATCTTCAGTGGCAACTCTGTGATCTACTGCTCCAAACTTAGCCACAACTATGTCTTGTGGTATTTAAAAATACTCTGGAGTTTCCTCTAACCAAATGCAACCAGAAGTGACAGCAAAATTCGGGCTGCCTAATGCAATTGCACTATCTACTGATACAGTAACAGTTAATGTCACCACCCTCTAACAACATTAGCCCGATCTGTAAACAAGTAAAACAGAGGCTGCTGGTGATGTAACTTTGTTGATCACAAGATTAGAGATCCTGCTGGTCTTTGTTTGAGCCCTTTAAAGAAAATCACAGAGATTAAATAGAGAATTTTCAGTGATTTTATTATTAGTGTGTAATATGTTTACTTAGTCCTGATTAAACAAGATAACTTGGTTTAAAAAAAGAAAAAAACCCAAACAAAACCCCCCCAAACAAACAAACCAAAAAAACCCCAAAAAAGCAAAGCATGCTTTCACCAGCTCTGGAAGGGATAATCAAACTGGGGAAGCTTTCCAGCACACTTCAGTTACACAGCAAATGTGACTGTATCGGTGCAGCAGCCAGCTGAAAAAGGATCATGATTCTGGAACAGAATTCATGTGCTTTTGAGTGCAATTCCTGAATTCTCCCTGCAGTGCAACAGGAGACTGTGCAAGAGGCTCTTACTCTGTGCAGGGAGCCATTAACAGCAGGGATGTGATTTTACCGTGTGATGGGAGGGGGCGTATTCCCTTGGGTTAGGATCCAAAACACACCAGGTAGTCACTTTCTGTTTCAAGAAAGCCTTTCACATTAGAATAAATGTTCAAACATGGGAGACTGAATAGAACTATTTACATTAAATTCACATGCTTTTTCCTGATGTATTTTCTCCTTACTGGAGGAGTGTGTATGTTCCAAAGCCAAGCCCTGAAGGCCTCTTTCTGTCCGAACTCCCCAAGAGTGTTTAAGCAGGGACTTTGTGGCTCATGAGTAGCTTTTTCTTCCTGGTAGCTCATTTTCCAGAGAGGTCTGGTAATGAGTACATCATTTGCTACTTTGGGCTGCATCTCTTAAAGTCACAGCCCAAAGTGAAGATTATCTTATTTCCACTGATGTACTCAGCAGAATATAGCAGGATTTTGAAGATCTCTGTGATGTTTAGTTTCAATTTTCAAGTTTGTTTGTTTTTTTTTTTTTTTTAGAATACTGCCATGTTCTCAGGGAAAAAAAAATGTGGATCTAGTTAAAAGCACAGTTCTAAAGCAAATTGTCAAGCAGCCTCATTGCTGGGACAGTCCAGAGTCAAAGAAAACACAGCTGCTGGTATCTCTCAACTGTAGATGCCAGACTCTTCACACTGCTTTAGTGCTTTGGAATAGTATAAATACCCACCTCCAAGCAAGAGGCTGGTGTCTACATCCTCAGAGGATGCAAGGATGGCAGCTGTGCCGTGTATCGAGGGCAGTGTAAGGTTTCCACAGTTTGCTTCCAATGAATTAGCTAGAGTACAGGGAGAGCTAGGCGGTGTACTATGGAGCAAAATTTGTGCTGTGTTTGAAAGCTGGAAGAGGTGCTCTTGTCCTGTAGGACTAGCACATCCCCTCAACCCCCAGGCCAAGTCCGTGACCATAAAAACATCAAGGTTCTGGGATCCACAAAAATATCAAGATGAAAGAAAGGTTTTTCTTGTGTCTTTGATCTTGATAAAGATTCTATCTTTACTAGTTCTGCATTCTCTTTATGTGTAGCTCTGTATATTGACCTGTGCTGCTTTGGCATCTCAGCATAAGGGCTCAAAAATCACTTTGGTAGGTGTGACTTCATGCAGACTGAATAGAATACTAGTGCTGTGATCCTTGGTGTATGTTGGGTATCTCCACTGTCTTGGAAGAAGAACATGAAGAAAACTCCTTTTGTGACCTCAGTGCAGGGATCCCATTTAGAGTATTACAGGAAAACATTTCTTCATGGGGTGCAGAGGCAGCTGTCTGGCTCTGCAGGTGCAAGCAGTGCCTGACTGAAGTGGAGCAAGCAAAGATGTTCCCTGCACTGACTGAGGAAGAGCTTTGTACCTGTCCTGCTTGTAATGATAGCGCTATCTGTTAAGTGTTCTGCTTGTTACAAAGTAGTTTTCAGGAGACTTGCATTGTAGATACCTTTCTGCTGCAAGAATTAATCATTAAGCTCAGACAGAGAAGTCTGAGTTTGATCTTAGTATTGGTCCTCACTACCATCTCTGACATGATGAATATGAAGCTATATACACAAATTGTACAGTGAGTTAAGACAAGCAATGTGCATGCTGAATGTGACTTTATTCCATTTTGTGAGGATTTAAAACTAAAGTTTGCCTGCTTGGAACAAATTAAATCTCCCACCATGCCTTAGAAAACTCAAAGTGTTGGCTGCTCTGTGCTGCCAGTTCCTGGACTGGTCTCATTTAACTACAGGCACAAGGGTGCTTATCTCTTCCTTTGTAATAATTATTCCACATGGAAAGACGTTCTGAGGGATGAGACTGAGGCTGTCTCAATGGGCTGCAGAAACACACTGGTGCTTTCTAGCCTGGTAATCTTTACATTTTCTCAAAACTGTGAAGGGGTCCTACGGATTAATAATTCCAGATGGCAATGCTATGATACTGAGTCAAAACCAGGCGTTTCAATCCAAAAACCATCAGTCATCCTAAGTGCACAGATCTGCTTCACATGTTTTTCAGTCTTCAAAACATTTCAAAGAATCTTGAACATTTTTTTTTTTTTGGTGAGAAATTTTGACACAGATTTTCTTTTCCCGCAATATTAAAGCCAAAATTTAAACATTTTTTTAACCATTTCATAATTCCATAAGTTTCTTTCTTGTTTAGGCATTATATTTTTTTTAGTTTTCTATTTCACTTTGGGTTTTTTCCCTGACAAAATTAGTTCTAGTATAAAAAAATGTGCAAATGATTTTTTATATGACAACAAAAATTTAGAGGCAAAAATAGCTACAATTATTGTACTGTGTGCTATAAAAATTTTTCGTAAAGCAAGATTTTTTTTTAGCTTCAAGTTTCTCTGCAATGTGAATTGTTTATGTGCTGAATACTAGTTTTCAGCAGAAAAATGTTCTTCCCATACCTATAACTTATTTCCTGTCAATATCCTGAAGGGGAAAGTAAAGAATTTTTTTCTCTGTACTGCTGGTAGTGGAGTTGGCAGCCAAGCCCATATTCATAGCAGGCAAACTGTTATTTGTTCCTTTTAAAACATATCAACTGTAAATGTTTATAAAGAGAAACCCGGTGAATAATTCAGACATAAGTGGAATGGAATAAGTGAAAGGAGTATTATCTGAGGAATTATTTGGCCAGCGTAAACTTAGAAACCACGAAAGCTTGCTTACAACCTCAGCAGAAGTGTGGAAAGGTAATATACATCTCACCTGATGCTATGCATGACTAGTTCTCTAAAACTCTTTTATAACTGAAGCGCAAAGAACTTAATCAAGATCTTTAAGATCCCTAATCAAGGATCTTAGTGCAAGCACCTTAATCAAGTGTTCGTTACACTTGAAGGGACATTGTTTCAGTAGGCCGTTATCTTTTGGAAATGCCAGTCTTTCCCCATCCAAGATAATTAATTAAGACAAAATACTTGGATTTCTGATGAGTAAATTTGGGACTAGACAGGTACTGAAACCTTCAGTACCTGAAGGAGACAAAAATTTAGGTAGAAGAGAATAATAAAAGTTAGAAAGATCGAAGGTTTTTCTTCCAAACTGTGCTGTAGATTTCCTGAAGGCTCAGCACTGCTTGTAAATCCTAAATTCCCAGTTTGAGTTCGAGGCTGCTCCGCATGAGGGAAGATTAAATTTAATAAATGCTTTCCAGTGTAAGAAATAAAGAAAGATTGGGGATTTTGTACAGGGTATTGTACAAGAAAAGTGCTAAGATTTTGTGCTGTGTTGATATTAAGCCTTGCTTATCTGATAATGAAAATGCTAGCTGGAAAAATTCTAGTCTATTACTGTGCTCACAGCAGATTGGTTCTACAATAACCCTGTGGCATCCAGGGCCACTATTAAGAACCTGTATTTTATATCAGGAATGTCGCATGTCAGGGATCAGTAAACACTGGCCACAGCCACACAGACTTCTTTTTTCTCTTTTCCGTCTCTGATTTTTTTTATATAGAAGAAGATAATAAAACATAATTTCAGACATCCTTCCCCTCAGTCACTAAATGAACTAAAGCAATGTGAGCACACACAAAGGTGGGAGGTTGGAAACACTTCATCTGAACTTCATGGCACACAAGAGTGTTATTCTGCTTTTTTGGGTAGCTGCCGATAAGTGCTGTCTCTGGTCTTCAGCTCTTTGACTATTCTCAGCACAGCTCTTTCTCCTGTGATGCAAGCTTATCTGGATCTCCAGCTGGAGCCTGTATTTGTAGCTCCTCACTGTGCTTCAGTCCTCAGTGCCTGGGTGGTCAAGCTTCATGTCTGCCAGTACACAAGGACTGTGCACTGCATTTTGGAGGCTTGCAAAGTTCAGCTCTGGGGTCCTTTGCCCAGTCCAGCTACATACTTACATAAAATCAAAACCGGAAAACACACCCTGTGACTTGCAAAGAGCTGCTGGCATTTTCTGTGCCTTAGAAGCCCCTGGACACACATCGTGATATTCTGTTGGAACCAGATACTCACAGAGACTAAAGTGACAATGCACAACCACGGGCATGTAGCTGTATGAACCCACCCTCTTGTCATTTGAACCAAGGTCTGTAAACTGAAATGGCCGCCTTCCTGATTTTGCTGGTTTGTATTCGTCTGTCTTTGCAAAACAGACACATTTACACCTATGTTTCTAAACAATGTGTTGGAGATTTTGATAAGGTATTTGACAGTGAAGAAAAGGTATTAAGGATTCCATAATTTTGTTAGAATTTTGCATCAATTATCATGTGAATATGACTTTTTGTCTTCAAAGAGTTTTACAAACATTTCTCTATCAGCAGTGATGTAATTCTAATCACTCTAGCAGATGTTGTTTTGCTGGACTGTGATACCATGTCCCTGTATCCAGTAACCTGTGCAGCCTGGAACAGCGGTGCAAGATGTAGCAAGAGTGTAGCCTTCTGATTTAGCTTTGATGGATGTTACTAAAACTGAAGACAATATAAAATGAAATGTATCTGTGTTTTGGGAAAAGAAGTATTGTTCAAAACCCAAGTTCGAAGCTGGAAGATGAGTAGTGACCTGAAGGAATCAGGGAAACCCCGTGTTACTGAGGCACTAAAGTAAACATGAGCAAACAAATACACAAAAGTGTGATGATGAATTGGAGCCTCTAATGAGATGCAATGAATAAAATATTTTTTTAGAAAACACTTAGCTTTATGTTGAAAAGTAAGTGTCAGGGTCTAGAGAGAAATTAAAGATATTAGTTTAATTTCTAATATTTTTCAGAACATTTTGCAATAGAAACAATTTCTCCTCTCGGAATCTGGCCCTACTTACTTATAAACAGGCATTACAAAATTTGGTGAAATAAAACCAAGTGATTAGCTTCAATTACAAAAGACTAAGTCTCCTTAGCAAGCTTTTGCTGTGATAAATCCCAACCTAATGCAATAAAAAATCCCGCTGCGCTTTCCACTCCCACAGAGAAACACATTTGTGCACAAATGCACACTCACACATAACCACCAAAAAAAAAAAAAAATCATTGGTGAAATACATTCCCTAATGTGATCTGAAAGTGATTAAATAGCATTTTGAAGCACAGAAATGCTTACTTGAAGTCATATTTCCTTTGTAATTTGTGTCAGTGCTATCACTAAAACTAGAGGGAAAACAGAAATGAATTATTGCACTATAATTTCTTCCCCATAGTCCTATTTGCCAAGACTGTATGTAGTATATGCTGTAAATTCTGATATGTGATTATAGGCCTAGCGAAAAAAATCTCCTGAAAAGCTTATGACAGGAATATTTAGTAACTCCATTTAACTTCCTTAAACAATCCTACTTAATAGTTTACACATGAGGAAGAAAACTTGTATGAGAATAGATTGCTAAATGATACTTCATAATGAAGTGTGTGCATGAGTGTTTATACATTTTTCTCTAAAATAATAATGGTGATAAGAAATCCCCACAGAGTGCTGGGCTATGCTGTCTGTTCCAAGCTGAGCCCTGGCCTGGACCTGCCCATGTCAAGGAGCAGGTTGGAGGATGTGCTGTGGCCCAGCACAGCTGGCTGTCCCTTGTGCCTGGGAAGGTCCTTTGCTACTTTGGCCTTTCCACAGCCTCCCCCACAGCCTCTCTTTGTGGCACAGAGACAGAGCCCTGGGGGCTGTGGCAGAATCCTAGGCCACCCCAGCCTTCCATGCAGCCTTTTGCTGTAGGCAGTGTCCCTTGTCATCTCCCTTGGAAAAGGCTTGTTCATCAGCTTCATGCCCTGGGGCCTTTCCCCGGCCCTGGGATGCCCCTGCAGTCGCGTTGCCCATTCCTGCATTCCATCACAGCCCAGGTGTGACTGCAAGCAGAGTCCTTTACACACTGTCCATCCCTGAAATCCTCCTTATTGACAAGATGTGGACGGAGAGAGGCTTCTCTGCAGCAGGCATACAGCCCCCTTGCCCTGTTCCTGGCACACGTGTCCATACTCTAGCTTGGCGCTCCCTCTGGCTGCCCAGGAGGACTTTGCTGCACAGCCTGGATAGCTGCCATGGTAGGGGATAACACTGCCACTTCCTTCTCCTCCCTCTGTCCCACACAGCTGTGCTGGAAACTTTAGAGCACAGTGAACCCATTCTTTTGGTCCTGTTACCATGGTCTGTGCTTTGTCATGGGAATGTCAGTGGGTCCAAACAGGCCAATTCTGACCTCGGTCAAGCAGATATTGAAGAACTGAGAACACAGCCCATTGCTTTTGACCATCAATCACTTTTGACTGTCATTCATCCATGTCTAAGTTAAAACCCACAAAACCCTTTTATCTAGATGCAATAAAGACCATGACTATATGATAAAGTTCATAAAACTGAGCTACAGTTACCAAACTGGAGAAGGAATATCTGTGTGCTTTCTCACACATACAAGCCATGACATATACTCTAGAACAGTTGCCATGTTGTTAAGTTTTCCCTTCACAGAAATCTCACATCCTTACAATAAGAGACAGGAGAACTAAGGTTACTTCAATAATACTGATCTTTCTTATGATTTCAAAATAAAGTTCATGGTTTTTAAATTGACAGGAGTTTGAAAGATTATACTTTCTGCAGAAGGCTATGACATATGCCTAATTTTCTTGCTCTGTGATCTGGGCCAGCAGCTTCAAGCCTGGTCTCCAAGAAAATCATGGTTCAGATACCCTTTGCAGCAGTGGTTCTGGCAATATAGAATCCTCTTCATTGAGAGCTAATTGAATTTTACTTTCATTGTCTCCACTAGAATTGGAAATCTGTTGTAAATGAGATGTGCATCCAGATATATGAAAGAATAAAAAAGGAATGTCTCTGGAGGAGCTTCCACTGGACCCTCAGTGATATTGTGCTTTAAAATAATATAATCAATTTTGCAAGCCAACAAAAACTCACAGTAAAGTCCAATGCACTTTATACCACAGTTAAAAGTCAGCCCTGAACTGAAGAAAGATAGCTAAAGGACATCTAGGTAAAAGTGAAATCCCAAAACTGAATATTCATTGTATTCACAATAGAGAAGAGAAGAAGGTGACGGAAACTCATCTGGGAAGGCAGAGAATTTAGCTGTCATTGTAGGTGCTGAAAGTTGATTGTCTTACTTATGTCAAGTAGGACACAGTTTACAAAATAAATGTGCATATAGAGTTTTAAAATGAAAAAAAAAAATAGCGAAAGAGATGTAAAGGTGTAAAAACATTCCTGCTTTGGGATGTGCAAACATTTTCTTCTTTACTAAAGTTTCCAAATGGCTCAGTCTTAGGGTCAAACAGATATAAGGTCTTTGATTTTTTCTTTGGTAAATCAGAGAGAGAAAAAAATCAGTCTGGGACTTGATCAAGGTCTCCCGCCTTGTAGGCAAGTGCCCTAGCAACTAAGTTGTGGTAGTTGGTAAGTGGATTCTTCTATCCCTTATTTTGACCAGAAATATGTTCTTGGCCTTCAGACACTTTTCTCCATTTGTCTGTATGCTCTGGCGTATGGTCAGATTCAAGCAACATAGCAAATTATTAACAAATGTAAGATATTTTGAATTTCTCTGCAGACTAAAACAAGGCATTTAAGCAAGTTGCCTTATTTCACCTTTAGTGCCCTTCAAAATTCAAACCAAATCTGATATTTTCCCCAGTTCAACTAATAAAAGATAATGTCTTGCATCATGCAGGTCTGACTCTGCTACATTCAATCACTACTGGGACAATATGATGAAAAGTAGAAGATTTGTTATATCTGTTAAAGGCCAAAAATTATGTAATGAAAAATTTCTAAACAGAATTTTAGCTGAAATCATTGCTGGAACAAAGGTAAAAAGAGAGTCTGTTGGAAGATCTGGAGGTCATATATCAAGACTATGTGATAGAGAGTACAGTATCTAGGAGGAATATGGAAGAAAAGAGAGGTTTAAGGCAGCTATAAGATTATTCTAGTACAACAAAAGGTGGATTTAAAAATAATGAATTAAAATACAAGAAAGAAGAGACACACAGCTTTGGAATGGAGAAAGAAGAGGAAGGTAAAGCTATAAACAACTGTTTCTAGGTGATATGAGAGCCTGCTACTTTTCTGATAGAGTTTAATTTTATGCAAAGAGAGGAGATATATGACAGCCTCTGAAAAACTAAGTGCAGTGTTCTCACCTTGAATAGTTCAAAGCCATGTGTTGCTTGATGTGCCTGGTAGTGGAACTCATGATTCCTGCAGTTCAGACCTTCCTATGTTGGTTGGTACTGGTGTGTCTAAACAATCAGCATGCAAAGATGATTAACAAAGCTGTAGCAATTAAGAGTTCTTCTCACTTCTGCCCATCACGCTATGCTAGTTCTTCCTCTGAAACTGAAACCTCCAAATCAGACTTTAAAAGTTGAAGACTATATTTCATGGCATGTGTATTCAAAAGTGTTTACAGGGAAGTGTGTAGGAACGGTATTCCATACAAATAACATTGTGGTTAAGATGGACGGTGGATAGATCACAGCAAGATACAAAGGTTAATTTGGGGGTGAATGTTTCAGCTTATGCATATCAAAGCATTGATGCATGAGTCACTGGCACAGAATGAATAATTTTTTTGCATCAGAGTAATACAATGTTCTTGCTTACTGCTTTTCAAATCTATGAATAGTGCCAAGTGAAATGATTCTTCTTTATATCAGTCATTTTCTGTGTTTGTTGTATAACAATGATACCAATTCTTACAGAATACATAGATGGACGTCTTCAATATGCCATCTATGAGAGAGAGGAAGATGGAGACAGAGAAAAAAGAAAAGAAAAAGAAAAGAAAAGAAAAGAAAAGAAAAGAAAAGAAAAGAAAAGAAAAGAAAAGAAAAGAAAAGAAAAGAAAAGAGAAAAGAAGAGAAGAGAGAAAAGAGAAAGAAAGAGAGAGAAAAAGAGAGAAAAGGAAGAAAGAAGGAAAAAATCACCCCGTCTGCTGAGATGCAGTAACAGTATTATTAGACTACTTTCTGATAAAGCTGTGCATAGAATCAGCATAAAGCTTTTTATGGCATACACTTTTTTTGAAACTGGTGTCTGAGAGGTCACTGGCCAGGTGTTTAACTATTCTTTCTTAGAATAGAAGCCCATTATTCATTTTTATGTTAATAGTAACTGGGAGACGAGGAGTGGTAAAAATATATTCAGTTCTTAAATTAACACCTTATGACAACTTGAATTAAAACACAATGTGAGTGTATTACATTTCACTCTGAATCCACATGGTTGGCTACAGCAGGTAATGAACCAGCAGGAATCACTACTTCTCATACTTTTGGTAACTCTCAGATTAGCTATGACATGGAACAGCCTTTTGATCTTGACCATGTTCTACTAATTATTTAATCTTTGACAACATAGAAGCAGATTTCAGTATATAACCTAAAAAAGAACACAGTGTAGGTTTTCTTCCAAAGCATGCAAAAGCCAAGAAAACAACTCCGAACTTCTCTTAAATCCCTGTTTTCACCCTCTCTTCATTAAAGCTGGATATGAGCCATAATTTCAAGTGAAAATGGACTCAAAGTTTTCCTCTTAGGGTAGAATTAATTTCATCCAATGTCAGATATCTTTGAGAAAGGTGTTTAATCCTGCTTTGTTCTTTTTTATTCTGCTTATAGTCAAAGGGAAGAAATGAACAATTTTAGATAATTTTAGACATTTACCTTAGAATGAAGTAAATCATACTCTAGAGTTGCCTTTTTTGGTCCACTGTCTTGGGAGACCAGCTTGGACGTAAGAACATCTGGCAAGAGAAATCTCACCTAAGGTATCTAAGAAAGACCAGATGTATCACACCTCAGAAAAGCCTAATTCTTTCCATGGACTACAAGCATGCTTGGGGTTAAATGAGATGAATTCCAGCTTTGTTGTCTTCTGTAAATTTGGCAGAATCTGTGTCTGAGTCTGGCCAGAGAACAATGGTTGCATTTTACTTACAAGTAAAGTAGAAACACTCTTTGAAATTCTGGAATTTGTGAGAATCTTACCCAGAACAGTAGGCTTCTGCCTAAAGCATCTGCTGAAGAGCCTTTGGGGGAAAGCCAAGCTCTTGTCTGGTTTGATTCACAGTGAAGAATCAAGGCTACTTAATGTAGGTGAGTGCCCTAACAAATGGGTTTGTGTCTGCTTTTGGGCCTCTTTCACTTCATGTCATTGGATCAAGAAGAAAGGACCTGAATCAAGGCTGAGTAGTATCTTTTGCATGGGCTTCTTATGGAAAAATATTTGCTCACTACAGTATCAAGTCACCTCTCACGTGTTGTCTCATTAAGTACAGAAAATCTCTTTACAGAGCTTTGTTAAAACAGACACAGTGCCACAAAATTATTAGGTCTTGAGAACTGGCTCTTTCTAATGAAAAATCATGATACTGGAAGGTCCTGGACAACAGTCCTGATAAACCTCTCTTTCTCTCTCTAATTTACATTAGGATTTATCACAAAATTTTAGTGACAACTAAAATTTTGTGATAAACCCTAATGTAAATTAACAGAATGCATTTCTTTATTGACTATGCCTTCTTTTTCCACAAGAAGCATTCTGGTCTGGCTGTTTTATACTAAGCAGTAAAAGGGTCCACTGCTAAATTATGGTAATCTTTGGCAGTCGACAAGAATTTTTCAGTAGCAGCTGGTGGTTTCAAACACACTTTCCTTCCATTTGATGAATGTCTACCCAAAGAGGTGAAAGCAGGTGCCAGCTTCTCTTCTCTTCTCTTCTCTTCTCTTCTCTTCTCTTCTCTTCTCTTCTCTTCTCTTCTCTTCTCT
>VYZT01016342.1:969-13631 GCA_013400735.1 Pomatostomus ruficeps
TGCTCTCCCCACAGAGCTGAGCCAGTCAAGGCAGCTGAGAACAACAGAGAGCAAACACCCCTCACGCTGTTCTGCTCCACCACCTTGGCTATGTGTGTCCCCTGCCAGGCTCAGGGTTGCTCTGTCTGGTACTACCAGCTATCATACACAGGGAGCTATTCTGCTCCCTTCTAGCATACTTCAAGTTCTTGTGTGGCAGATGAGCTGAGAGGAGCTAGGTCTGGCTGCAGTAGAGGCACAGAAGTTGATTACAGGCCTTGAGTAAAAGGATCTTCATCCATGGCCTTAAGGGAGTTTTTAAAATTCCCTCTGTAGTTCTGAAGGGTTGTGTTCAATCCACTTTCTTCTGTCAGCATTGACCTAGTGTTTATGGAGCATCCCTGATGAATTTGGTATTCCAAACAGAATTAGAGCAGTACTGATATGCTCTGAGTTAGCAAAAACTGAGCATTTACCATTATATGTTAAGAATATTCCCATAGACAGGCTTCATGAAAATACCCCACCCACATTCCTATAAATCTTGGGGACGGAGGACCTGGAGATGGTTCTTCCAGCTGAAGAGAGTGATATACTGGCAGATCAGATTATCAGTACTGCCACTACTATTAGATACTTTTTTCCTGGAAACAGTGAGTAAGGCTATTGAAAATTGAATCAGACCGTTAGATCTGGGCAGTCCAACAGGGAACAGAACCCCAGACTAGGAGTTCGGACTCCTGGGTTGTACAGCGTACTGGGCAGCCCTCTTGGTTTTTTGACTTCTTGCTATATGACAGAGTCAATTTTGCCTCTCCTTCTTAGGTGTTCCAGACCAAAAGAAATAGACACCATCATTATTATATTCACTGAAAAGTTAGCAGACACAAGGACTTAAAGAAATCCAAAAGTTCACTGTTCTGCAGTGTACAATAAATAGTACTACTATTACAACTACTGACAATTAGTTGCTGAGCTGAGAGTTGCAAAGACTTACCTCAGGGTAATATACCATCATCTATACCTACGTACAGTGGAAACAAATAGCAGGATATCTCTGTGGGAAAGCCATTTAAAAATATATGCTGTACGGAAGAAAATGTGATGAATTATTTATGTGACACACTAAATACATAAAAGTGCTCATACGTAATTTATTTATTTTTGTTAAATATCTGGTAATTTCATTTTAGAGGTCTTCATCCTCTACTTCCAATGCTGGGTTGACAAACCCTCCAGTGATTGGCAAAAGTCAAAGCTATAACTTATATTTTAGTTAAGTATTTCAAGATACTTGCTCCAATTTAAATTTATTAAGAATAATTAAAAGTGTACATTCAAAAGCTTAAGGACATAAAACACACCACAGCTCAGTCACAAACCTTGCCAAAAGTTAAATAAAAACATTCTCTTCCACTGGCTTTCCAAGGAACAGGAGCCAAATCTATCTCTGGAGCAAGTCCACTGAAGTCAATAGGGTGGCACAGGGAATACATTTGGCCAATGCTACCTGGCATATGGCCTTCTAGGAAGCATTCTGATTTACTTACAGTTTGGCCATGTCTGTCTTCAGCCTCTCAACTGCATCATTTCTATTCTGTAGGATACTTTCTCCACTCTGCTATCCCACTCACACCAGCAGAAAACCAGCAGGGCATGAAGGACCACAAAGCACTACAGAAGGTAAAACAAGTAAGATTTTAGTCAGGAGATCTTCTCTTTTCCCTGCATCCCACTGGTTTTATTTCTTTGTTCGAAAAAAACCCCCAAATTTATATTAGCATGAGTAGTAGCTTCAGGCCAGCTCTGGGCTCCAGTCTATAAGAGGGGCAGGTACGTGGGCTGAGATGTCATTTTGCAGCCCAATCTTTGCAGCCCAGATGCCAGAACTGCTCATGGTACTGCTCCTGAGCCACGGTAGCTTACAGCATGCCATATTAAGACAACACAAAATCAGTAATCGTTCACTGCTCTGACAAGTGACAGGGATAGCTGAAGCAGCATAGAGTGTAACAAAGGAGATTCCCAAGACAGCACTTCTTTTTTTTAGAACAGTATTTGCTGCCTTGTTAACCTTAAACATCACCTCCTCCCTGAAGGAAAATACCCAGACCATTTCCCTCCCATGTATTTGTCTTTCACCACGGACAGTGCACTGTGATCTGCCAGAGGGGGCAGGTGCCACCAGATGGCTTCCAGGAATGGTTGCAAACCAGGATGCTCCACCTCATGCTCACACACACAATGCTGTAGGCAGCCAAGCCACTAAAGCTTCTGTAGCCATGAGCAGCAGGCAAGCCCAGTCTCAAAGAGTCTCAGTCCTACTCATAACGTACCTGCTACCCACCAAAAGTCACTCTGATGCTTTCTTTCTTTTTAGGAAAGGGTGAATTAGGAAAGTGTTTTACAAACTCAGGTCAACAAAATGGGTCAGAAATAGGTTTGTAGGTAACCTAAGGTGTATTTTACCTGGTTGATGCTTGAACATATTATGCCTTTCTTCTTAACTTTCCATGAGAAACAAACCCCTTGTTTAAAGTTTCCCCTTTTCATTGTGGACTGTATTTCCAAAGTAGATAAAAGTCCATAACACATGAGTAAACTCTTAGTTACGTGAACACTGTTTTTAGCTGTCTTTGAGTCACATGAATGTGGGTGAGAGAGAAAAGGTCTTATGTTCAGAAAAGCCTCACCAAGAAATAGTCTTGGTTCAACAGCCTACATATGAGCCTTTCACAGGAAAGAGAATATCAAGTTCAATCTAAGGAAAAGTAGGTAGACACATAAAAATTTAGGATGAGATAAGTTAAAACTGTAAAAATCACATATTGAACTGTTTTTGTATAGGTTATTCTCTTACTTGCCTCAATATCTTCTGTAGTTGATCTTAGAGTAATCTGCAACATTGCCAAACAACTTTGCCAATGGTGTTTACAGTGAAAGTGCCCACAGATTGCCTCTTGTGTGTAGGGTTATTGTCATTCATACCTGTTCTCATTTCTTTCTTCCCACACCACCTCTAATACCAGAAATAAACTGGAAAGAGTTATGGGGAAAAAATGAGAAACCTAGAGCAACACATAAATACAACAGGAAATGCAAAATGAGATAGCAGCTGACTCTCCACTGCTTCATAATATATATAGTCATTTAGATCTATGCAACAAGATCTGAAAATCCAGCTGTGCTCTTTCAATTACACTGTCATCAATAATAAAAAATCTGCATTCAGGATTTATCTTGTAGTTTTGTTGCCAATACATGAAACAGCAATGTACAGCTTGTTTTGCCCTTCTATCAAGCATTCATAATATGCAAAATCTGAAGCACAGGCTCAAAGAAGAAATATTTTTCAAATAAAAAGAGCCTTTTTAAACCACTTTTTAAACTGAAAGTTGTTTGTTTTTTGTCCTTTTTGTGTTTCATGTGTTGCGATAAGCTAAAAAGACAACGGACTATAACAATCATTGTAAGTACTACTGGTAAAGAAAGTCCATCAGTATTGCTGTACATACACAAACAACCACGGCAGTGGGAGGCATGGTTACTGCTCGTGAAAGCTTTTGATTAACCGTGAGGCAGATTTCCAAAATACATATTATCAGAGTTCTGTGGAATAAATGCACAAACATTGTGGCTCAAACAAAGGGCTAAGAGGAACGCACCAGCAGGTGGGAATACAGAAGAGAAAACTGCCTGTAACTATGCCAAGGTACAGAGCAGAGAGTCACTTGGGAAAGAAATGAACCTGTAGCATGATTCAGATGAAATGAGCTGAATATAGCAGAAGTTGCCTAGAAAAGAAACATCTACTGGAAGCCACAGAAAGAGCAGTTATTTGCACAGCCAACTGAATAGGTTAAGCAAATACCAGTTGTGTCAAGTGCCATCGAGCTAAGACCCAAGAGAGGACTGCAGGGTCAACTTCTGCTGATAAAGGGCAGCAGGAGGGGGGCTGGGGCAGGTAACTACAGTGGACATGAGTCAGCTACACTGACCTACCATTGGTGTATCTCCATGACCCAGAAACACAGGTTTCAACTGCAGTATGAGCATTGTAGGAAGGTACAAACTCAGTGATAACCAGGGAGAGTTAATCACATTCACCCCCAGACCCTCTGTCAGGCCACTCCAGGGCATGTCCTACTCCCCCAAATTACATGCTGAGTGGGGCTTCACTGTGATGTGAGCATGAGTGGTCCACAAGACTTCTGTGCAACCTTGCAGTTTCTCTCCACCTTTGGTTTGAGGGAGCAATATTCTCCAGATATAAATACTTTCCTCTGTCCACAGTTGAAGGAATTGCCTTAATAACATACTAACTTCACCTGGTTTTGAAAGTTCTTGCAATACTTCATAGCCATGACCATGGTTAGTCATTAACTACCCTGTCAGGCAGATCCCACTTCAGTGAAGCACTTTTTGCCCCTCTAAGTTCCCTCTGCAGTTGCAGGAATATACTGCAAATCTCGAGTTTCACCTGCATGTTCCCTGGATGCAGTTGGTATGCTCCATGTTACTATTCTTACACTGGTGAGTAGAATGACATGTAAGAGTCAGTCATTATTAATCAAAACTGCTATTAGGCAGCCCTTATCAAAGTAAATCACCTAATGATCATAAGGGTTTAAGAGAGATGCAATAGAGTTGCAAAGAATTGAACAGAAAGGGAAAAGATGAAATAATCAAAATTATATTTGTTTTGAAGGGAGAACCATTTCAATCACAGTGATTGAACAGTGGATTTCAAGGGAATTATCTCATGTATGTTAGTCAGCTTGATTGAATCATCTTGTAATATTCCACTTAGCCTATAATATTTGATGTTATAACAGCATCCAGAAATTTTCAATTGACAAAGTTGTTTGGAAGCCCACATACTAGCTGAAATGCTAAATCTAAATAAACCAATGAATGGAAATAAACTTTAAAATCCATTTAATAGCTCTTTTTGAGCTCTATAAATATCCTGTGGTTCTCAGTTGGGGGTTTGAAAAACAGCTGATCCACAATTTACAGAATTTTACCTTCAGTTTCTCACAAGGAAACTTCATTGCTTGCAAGAGACACAAATGCATTTGAAGTTTCCTTTCAAAATAAACCCATCTGACAGTAGAAGTTAACAGGGTGGGAACTTTGTAAACAGATAAAGGAGTTTACTGGAATTACAGATTCTGTGTGTTTCAAGATTAAGTACAAAACTATCTCTATTTAAGATAACACTGGATTTTTAAACAGAATATAGAGGAAATGGAGATGATGCCTTTAAAAATATCAGGGCTTTATCAGTCTTTGTCTTCTATTAAAATTCAGGAAGTTACCAGGGTCCTGCATGAAAGGGATATGCTAACCCCTGCTTTTTCTCTTGTGTTATTTCTGAGATACTTCAGAAAGGCAGCTTCCTCAGTATAGCTTAATAACTAGAGAACAGCAAAGTGGTACAGAAAGTTCTGGATGATTTCGGCATTACAGATCACGCAGGCAAGGCAAAATGCTCCCTGGGTAGTTGATTTTTTTAGATTTAGAAATTCAACTTCTAGGCAAGTTTCAAAAATATAAGTAGTAAGTAAAATAAGCATCTTAAAAGAACATAAGGCTTGTTACTGTTCTAGAAAACTATTAATTGAAGGAGAAAAAAGGCCCAGGATATTCCTTCTCAGTGAGTTCATCCTCGTATCCTGAGCTGTTTTGGGAACTGTCTCCTCAGACTCCTATGCCTACAGGTTCCCATCTCTATTGGGTTTCTTACAAACACTTCAGGTTGCTTGTATGACAATACTTTGCCTGAATCCTCAGCACTTCAGGAACAGGTGCAACTTCCTACTCTTCCTCTTCTCCAGATCTGGGGCATCCTTGGAAGCACAGAGTACTCAGCATTGCATTATGAGCAATACATTCTCATGAGAGAAAATTGTCTTCCTCTCTATCCCTGTTTTTAGTTCCTTAAGTCTTTAAATCTCTCTGTTCAGTGGGGCCTGCACTGTAAGGCAGAGCCCAAGCCTTGGGCTGAATCATGAAGTCCAATACAACACTGGTCAGCATAGAAATTGAAGCTTTGGTGTGCTTTGTTCCCACCTCACCCGCACCGCTGGGTCGCTGCATCACCCAGGGCGAGCTCAGCTCTCTGCATGTATCAAATGATGCAGACAACAAGATATCTCCATCTCGCAGGGGTGCTGCACAGGCTGATTAACGAGCACTTGTAAAGCATTTTGGGAAGCTTGGACGTAGGCTGCTTTCCAAAACAAAATTGGGGCTTGTGTTATTTTGCTTTCCAGACTATTTCAATTTCTGTTTCATTCCCCTTCACTGTTACATGGAGCAGTACCCAAAATATGAGCACTGAGATAGGGAAGAGTCAGTTTAGCAGCCCCTTCTATAGAATTCATTATGACACACAGCTTCTCTTTGCTGAACCAGTAGGAGTATATTTTACAACTTCATCACATGCTCATGCTTTTGTTGCTGTTGTTTGGTAGGTTTTTTAATATATTGAGAATTTATGAAGGTAAAAAAATAAGTGACTTATCAACTACTTATAAATCTTAAAGGCAAGGAAACACTTTTAGAGACCTAGACAAAATACACTGGTACAGATAAGAAAATTTAGGTGCATCTACAAAGATGTCATTAAAAGAAAATAAAAAGGAAAGCCTCAAGAATCTTCAATCTCAATCCCTCTCAAAGAATATCCTACTGCACAATCATTACTACTCCCTCATGCACAGGTAAGAAAGGAGACCTTTGAGTAAGATACACTGTCCATGAACTCTTTAGAGACAATCGGGAAAAGTTATTTAGCACAGATGTTGCTGTAATCGTGAGATACTGGGAAAATCAATGTTTAATGGCAGGCTCCCAACTCCACCCTGGCAATGCTCTTGAGTTAACATCACCAGGCTAGAATTTAAAACATGTAGAACAAAATTGGCTGAGATAAGTCCTCTAAAGTTGTTACCATCACTCAAAATATCCCATGTTATTTGGATCTCCAAGTCACCCAGAGAAAAATAGATTGAGATTTATATCGATGTACTTCTAACCTTTGCTATCCACTGCCAGTTTAGGGATGAAGATTTTGTGAAATGCTGTGCATACATATAACATTATCCTTTGGGTAGGAAACACCTTTTTGTTGTGTTCGTACAGTATGTATCACAGTGCATGTTTTTTCAGTATGAGGAATTATCCCAAATGCTAAGAATCTCAGCCATTATTCAGGAAACACATAATCATAATGTTTCTGCAAAAGGTGAGTACAGAAGCAATACAGAGAAATAAGTGTAAAGGTGTAAAATCTGCTAAAACATTGCCAGTGTAACATTTTCCTCATACCAATTCTGCATAAAGGATGAAGAGGTTTATAATACAGGTGACATTGTTCATTCTTTGTTTTATTTAATCCTAAATAGGAGAATACCCTCAATGCAATCCAAGTGAATTTGTTTCACCTCTCATTCTCATACACGGTCTCACCCTTGTGCTCTCCTAAAAATATACATGTAGAAGAGGAATATACAGGAAATAGAATTTTATAACCTTAGTGACATTCTTACATGGCATAGAGGAGTCTTACAAAAAATTCACAGATGTACACACCACACAAAAGGGTAAAATGTAATTTGTGGGGATGATTGGCTGATCTGCACCCATCTGGATATTCAGCCCAGGATAAGAACTCCATCTGCTGCAGATGCTAGCTACAGGGGTTTTGCAATATCAGGTTTTGAGGTAGGGAGCCATCTAGAGTACACCTAAAGGGCAGGCTAAGAAAGAGAGTTACAAGGGTAGCTGAGCTGCACCGCAGGGCTTAAGTGGGTCAGCCATCCAGCTGCAGAACTGTATGACATATTCCATCTGAATTAACAACACTTAAAACCTGCATAATCAGTGAGAGTGCTGAGAGGAAACGTCCTCTGCAAAGGTTCACTTTTCCTTGGTGTTCACATTCAGAAAAAATTCTGTTTATCACAGAGGGACTAGGATCCTGATATCTCTGCTCCTTTATCCCTTTGTGTTCCCTATATAGGAGTGCTAATATGTGTGACCTGTCTCTCTGACCTTAATTCTGCTGAATCCCTCTCCTTTTTGCTCCCTGTGCCCGGTGAATTAAAGTGCATGCTGGCAAAAATGCTGGTGCTATTGACCAGGATTTCTATCTACTGCCTTGAAAGCTTGTGGCTTTGCCTGTTGCAACAAAGGTGGTCTCTGCTGTCACATGCACATGGAAATACTCGGAGCAAAAAGGAGAAAAGACAAACAGACCTGAAAAAGTGCCTCAACTATCAAATCAGCAGCTGCAGAACTGAACCTCATGGGCACCCAGTCTACAGAGTGCACCACAATGTTTTTACAACCTGGAACTTGAGCACCTTCCAACGCACTACAGCACAAAGTGACTAATGTCTGCCGGGTGCTTTGCATTTTCTCTCTCACACCCTCACCCACGCACACATGCACAGACTGTGTGACTTCTGAGAAAACCAAACCTGTCAATGCAGGATGTCTAAAAGCTGAGTAAAAAAGAACTTGGGCACATCCTGATTGGTGACCAAATTTTATGGATTTGCAAACAACCCACTGTGACTGTATAGACACAAAACGTGTTTTGCACACTTCTTTTTGGAGTCTAAGACATTTCTAAAGGTAAGACAAAACTCCAGACTGTTTCTGCCAGAGGGAAGGTTACACTTCTCAGTAGATAACAGCCACTGGCATAAAATGCAATAAAAAGACATATAAGGAAAATATGCCAGTAATACAATGCCTTACATGTGGAACCTATTCCCACAATTCATGTCTTATTCCAAAAGGTACCTTTCTGACCTTTGGGGAGTGTTCAAGAACTAAGATGTATTTCAGTGGACACAGTTTTGTTACAAACTGAATGTCACAGAAATAGCTTGGTAAATTAGGGCAACAGAGCAGTTGGGAAATTGCTAATTGCTGACCTCTTCCCTTATGGAACTATTTGTATGGATAGGTATAACTTTCTTGTCCATTTTTGGAATAACTGATTAACCAGTGATGCACTTTCAAAAATTCATCCAACCTTGCCACAATTTCTCCTCTAACAAATAAGCTGCTCACAATCATCAAAAGCTCTGGAAGAAAATACATATTTTTGAACAGTAATTTACCTTTGTCACAACTAGACCTAAGTGGAATGGGTTCACACAAAGTTCTTCAAATGTTTTAGGGTACCCACATTCAGTAGGATTCAAAAAAAAGGGATAAAATTATTTCCAAAGCAGTGAAAAGAGAAAAACACTTTAGATCTTTTCGCTGCTCTCACACACTGAGCAGTGCCTTACCAGCTGCCAGGATGAAAGCTTAATGCCAGTTCCTAAAGGGGCAAGCGGCTACACAGTGTGACTGCTGATTACACCTTCCCCAGACAGCCTCCAAATGGAAACCTTATCAAAATGGGATTATGTTGAGGCTGCGTTCCCTGTGTCTCCACTGGGCTGAGTTTATGCAGTAAAAGCTGTAGTTAATGGCAGGAGTAAACCACAGACTGAGGTACACACTGTGTAGCCTCCACCCCGACCTTTAATCAGAAAAATTCCAGCCAAAATGTTGAGTTTAGAAATACAGATGCACATTGCTGGGTACCCCTAGTATTTTGTACTCTTTACTTTCTTTCTGCAGCTGACTCATCCGAGTTGGGCTCTTGCTGCCCAACAAGCACATCCATCTCAGTGGCTGAAACACCAGGATTGTGTAGATTGGCACTGCTCACACCTGTGACCCTACTGGAGTCAGGGGCTTGCAGGACCTGCAGGGCAGCATAAACATCCATGCCACAGTGCAAGCAAGTGAAGAGACCCCACACAGCTCTGTCCTGACTGAAATACACTGAACCTGTTCATAATTAGTCTTCCACTTCTTGTGTCTGGGAATGTCTCCAGTAAAATTCTGCCTGTTTTTAGGTTAAAACTGAATCTTTGGCAATGGGGAAGTTTTACAGAGTTTCTAGTTTCTCAGAGAAACCCATTAAGTTAAAACACAACTCCTGAAAGGAAAAAACCAACCCCACACAATTGGAATTTTCCTACTTCTAGTATATCCAGGTATATAGTAGGGAACAACAAGATTTTACAAAATGTTTTCTTCTCTTCTATCCCAAAATGAAACAAGAAGAGTGAAAGAAATAAAGTAGAAAAGAAAAAAAGTCCTTATTTTTCCCCCCCCCAGATTCAGGAAGAGTTCTTTCTTTGTGAGGGAGAAGAAAAAAAAGATAATGCCAAATCCCATGATGTTAGCAAACATCATTATTTTACTTGAGATGGTGGGTAGGACTGTGATGATGCTGCTGCCCTCTACTAGTAAAGAGTGTTTTGGGAAACTGCTTCTACCTACTGCTTCTGGGGAAGGAGACCTATTGTCCACAGGACTCCAACGTTTCATAAAATGTCTTCTATTTGAATCCAAGTTCTGGCAAGGTTCAAATGCACTTATCTTTCAGAACCTGATAGGAATATAACCTGAAATTCACAAAAACACATAATCTCTATATGTTAAAAAAGCCTTGTGTATTTGCTTTTTCTGCAGAAGTATGACATATGTTTAATTCTTCTCAAGTTTCTTTTTGAATATTTCAAGGGATAAAGTTTTACTTCATCCCTTGGGATATTATTAAACTCATAAATCTCAGTGTCAGGAAGCTTTTCCACAACGTACCACTTAAACTTCCACTTGATTTCACTCTACCCCTGTTGCACTGTGCTCTAGCTGGTTTCTGTTTATCTCATGGCCAGGCTCTGCTATCTCCCCTCCCCCCTACTCGGTATCTGCTGCACCTCCCCCCTCCCCCCGCTGGGAGGGCTCTGTATTGCGCAATCCTACACAAAGCCCACCAAATTCAAACCTAGCACTCCTCCCCTATTGGATATTTTACCCTCCCCCCACCCCTCCTGTTGGTATTTATGTAACTGTAACACGCTGTGCCAGTACTTCCCCAGAGCAACTCCTGTGCCGGATAAAACATCTGGGAAAGGCCCTCCGCTTGTCTCTCCTTCTTTGGTGCTTCTGTACCATCGGTGGGTTGGGTGAAATCTTGCAGGAACTTTGCCAGCCCTCCTGTGCCTTCGGAGCAGCCCAGCAACCCCTGAAACCGCGAGCAGATGTCCGGTGCCCTTACCAACAGCATCGCAGCACACCCCACCTCTACTATGCCAATAAATTCTTTAAATCATGGATACACTCTTCAGTGTCTGTAGACTTCCCCATCCTCAAGTCTGCCATTGCCTAAGCAAATTGCAGCTACTTACCTTAACTTTACATTACAGAGTAATCCCTCCAGTCCCCCCAATCTTCTCTCTGACTTATTTTTTAATAGTTTTTTTGATAGTAGTGTGCAGTGAGGTTATATGTCCTTCAGCTGTCCTTTTGAACAGAATGCCAGTCCCTAAAATTACAGCATAGTATTTCAGAGTTTTAACTCTTTTTCAAAAATAAACAAATCAACATATTTACCCTTCTGTGTGTTAAATTTAATTGCACTCACAACTGTGAGAAGCCAGATTGACAAATTATTATTATTATTATTATTATTATTATTATTATTATTATTATTATTATTATTATTATTATTATTATTATTATTTCTGCACTGCCCATTTGCAGGCACAAATTATTTCAGTAACTTTTGTCCTCTGAAATACAGAACTCCTCACTGCTGATGTGACAGAGCTAAGACCAAAAGGTTCAAAATGTCATTTCTAACCACTACAGACTTCTCTGATGTTCCCTACGCCGAGGGGCAAAGCAACCATTACAATTTCATGCCTGCTCTGTGCACTCTTCCGATAGGAACAAACTCTGCCTCCTGACCCATAACAGAAGTAATATCAAAACCACATCCCAAACAGACTTACGGATATGTTCACTTTGGAGTTTGATCCTTAAAAAGAAAAAGTCCAGTCTGAACTGAACAATTGCTTTGTTCAAAACACATGGACTTTCTATTTTACATTTCTGAAACAGTGCTAGAAATGCCTTCCCACTGTTAACCTAATGCACAGCAATATGGCTTCATATGCTCTATGAGAGTGCAAATAATACAAAATTTAGCAAGTTCGCTCATAAAATCCAGAATTATAATAAATGCATTAAGATTCTCCAGTAAAAATGTGATTCTTGTGCCTGAACTACAATACTTCTAATTGAGAAAACCACAATATCTTTGAACATTTTAAAATATTATAATAATTCTATAAGGAGAATGGAAGCACCTGACTGAATACAATTATACTAGTTAAATATATAACTTCCCAGAAACTTGAAAAGTCAAGAAAAGAATGGAAAGTTCAGTCAACTGTTCATTTTATTCAAGAATTGGTCTAGAAGCAAGCTATAGGTATCCATACATTCATTCCTATAAAAAACATCCCCATATCTTTGGTCTGCTTTTCTTATCATGGATTCTCCCTCGGAAAGACCTCTCTATCAGATCACCTCTTCCCAAACCAGTCATGGCATCAAAAAAATAATTTCTTAACAAGATGCACTTTCCTCTTTGCCACAGGAAGACATGACATTTTAAGGATGTTGCTGCGTACGGCTAGTCTGGGAAGTAAAAGATATCATGAACAACCATGTATAATGCTGTAAAGAGGGAGAGGAAAAAGTAGTCCTTACAGGAAAAATAGACATCAAAAGCAGCTTGCCTGAACTTCAGC
>VYZT01016350.1:0-39027 GCA_013400735.1 Pomatostomus ruficeps
TTGTTCAATGCTATTGTTTGAAAAGATGGTGACAGAAGATAATCTATTTAGTGGTTTAATACTAGGTAGGATGTCTCGTGCTGAGATGTTCCAATAAGGATTTTTACAAGGAGTTTAAAAGCATCTGAAAAAGGTCCAGGAACTTTCCAGAGCATTTCCAAAATTTCCAGTGAAATTCATTAGCAGCTACATGGCTGACTCCCCTGGGTGTTTTTTGAAAGCTGGGGTTTCCTACTATGGTTAGCAGAGAGAAATTTACATTCAGCTAGGTTTTAAAATGTACTTCAGGGAGTTATTTTGACATATTAGATGTTTTGGCAGTTCTGAAAAGTAAAAGAAATGTTTTCCAATATGTTCTAACTAGCTAGTTTTGGTACTGAAGTATCAGACTATAGGGCAATAAACCTTTAATTTGCTAATTCTAATGCAGAGTAATGAAATTAAATGGATTCTAACACTGATTGCTGGAATTGCTAGTAATTTGCTGCAAATTTTTTTGCCTATTTTATGGAGAGCCTTTTCTTTCAAGGAAAAAGATTTCCTCTGTTATACCAAATTCAAGCTGGACTTCATGAAAAGGTTAGGATTTGAACCAAGGAATTCCATTATTTCAGACTGAAGCTGATTGAAACATTTTCACATTAATCTCATACTGCTTGACTCTGAAAGCTCAGATTTTTTTTTTTATTTTCTTTGCAGAAGTTTATTAATAATCTTTGTGAGGGGGGAGAAAAGGTACTGTATGGTAAATGTAGAAGTCCTTCCAAGACAGAGTGCAGGACAGTGGGAGGAGGCTTAGCAATGAGCTAAGCTGTCTCTCCTTTGTTTTCACAGATTTGAAATGGAACAGGTAATTGAATGAAGGTGGGAAGGGAAGGCTAATGTTTTTCAAAAGAGCTGACATTTTAATAGGTGTATTATATTTGCATGCTTAATTTTGAGATTCCCAAGGGAGAAAATGTTCACTACATTCATGACATAAGGTTGAAAGTTGCATCATGGATGAAACAGCTCTTTTAAGTTCAAGAAAATATTATTGAAAAATAATACTTTATAGATTTTTAGAAGTGAAATCTTAACCTAAACTACATTCCATATTGCTTCTCATATAGACAAATGATTCTCAGCTGTAATTGTACAATAATTCAGGAGCTATGTCTTCTAATCAAATGGTTCCTAATACATAATATTTGGGTTTTGAAAATGCCCTAAGCATATAACACGTTTTATTGGCTATTTACAAGTTGTGTCCTAACACAGCTTGTGAGCAAGTATGCAGAAAGCTTGTCTCTGGTATTTATGTAGTATTTTTATTTTCTGTTTCATTTCTGTGTTACCTACTACTACATTAAAGTGATACAGTGTAGTAATGTGTCGCAAGAATTGCTTCTGCATTTGTAATATTGAAATGCTAGACATTTGAGTGATTCTACTAGAAGCTGTTTACAATGTTCAGATTTTATCTCAGATAGATTCCTGATACCCTCCATCTTTCACTGACTCTTCCTCCCAAAAATGCAGATATTTTCCCATGGTCTCCTCCCAAAGCAGGAGACACACACAGATCTGGTGATAGCATTGCGTAGCCTACTGAGGGCACCTTAACCATGAGTCAGAGTGCAGCGCAAATGGATGTGGGGCACTAATTAATTATAGCTTCATCTAGTTAGAACAGCAATATTATATATCTATTCTTAGTCACTTTTTTTTTTAATCTTTGGGAAAGCATAATTTTAAAAACATCCTTAGAAGAGCATCTATTTTATATCTCAATTTATACGGTACTAAGAACAGTGCAGAGTCTTTATTTAATTCTATGTAATTTGAAATCTTTCAATTATGTTAATCTTTGTGTAGTCTTGGGATACCTTAATTTCTCTAGTGTAAAATTCATGTGTTCTCACTTCCTATGTAGCATTCTAAAAGTACAGGGATTTGAAAACACGCATTTGCTTTTTAAGTAATCGTCAAAAATAGTCAATCGAGATTTAGATCATGGATATGTGGAAAGTTTCTGCAAGGTGACGTAGGTATAAATATGTAGCATGTAAGCAGAGATTTTCCACGATAATACTTTTATCTATTATCATCCGCGGTGAGCCATTCATGAGTTTAAGTACTCCTGGATGTATTGTAAGAGCAAGGGCAAAGAAGATAATGAACTGATAGTGGATGTGGGAACTTATTCAAGTCCCACCTAGGATCTGATGATAAAATTAAAGTCTGCAGTGCCTGAAATTAAACTCCAAGCTAAGCAGTCACACAGTGGTGCCACAGGACAGGCAAGAAAGTCACGTTGCATGGTAGAAAGTGGGTGGTAGCAGTCTCCTGAAGCAGCAGCAGGGTGATGTAGTACCTGCCTGAGTCACTACATCCCAGAGGAGTTGCCTCTTGAGTTGGCCCAGATTTGCAAGGCACAGCAGCTGCAGTTGCAGCCCTTACACAATAGTTCTGTGGGGGCAGATTCATTTATTTTCCAGCAATTGCTATGAACTGCTACTGCTTGATGTTCAGTGTGCAGCTCAAGTATTAAGCTAAAAGCACTAGATATTTGTAAACAAGATTATTATAAATTAAATGGTGTAAAGGAGTTTACCTTTTTTTCATAGAGGGGAGATGCTCATTTGTAATCAAGTTACCAGTCTAGCCTTTGAATAATTATTTTCATCACTGACTCTTGTAGGAGAGGTTCTTCTATCTTTAAGACTCTGTGTGAATCCTAATCAAGCTAGACCTTATAAGCTAATTCAATTTACTTGATGTGCTTGAATTATTTCACATCCCAGGGTAGTAGAATGGAAAAAGAATGAATGTTTATGTTCTCCAAATGTAACTATTTTACTAACAGCAAAACAAAGCTGCTATACTTGTTAATTCTTAGTTTTTCATTATCAACAGTTTCCACAAATTTATAACTATTACGTCTGAGATATGGCAGGAAACGCCTTGGTAATCAAGAATTGGAACTATTTATAGAAAGTAGGAGCAACTGTTTTGCAGCTTTAGAAAATTGTGAAAACATGCCTTAAAATTGCCACGTTCATTTTAGGGTGCTTTATAATCCTAACTTTTCTTGCTGATCTGATTTGATTGGTCTATTTTTACCCTGGAGAAATTAAAGAAACTTAAAATTCCCCTCTCTCTGTTTTTGTGAAGCTGATAGCTTTTGCTAATTTTCTCCTGCAAAAATGTTGTGCAGATGAACATATTTACTTCTTTCAAGAACAGAATTTGCTAATGACAATATATTGTTGTATGGCTGTTCACAGCTTCACTGGCAGTTCAGTGCATTAAGTGCATAGGTAAATAGAATACTGGTTGTCCTTACTCAGTCTAACAGGTTTTCCAAGTTTTGAATCGAAGTGTAAAAGGATTGCAGTTATTTGGTCCAAGCATCTTAATTATCTTCCTTTGAATGTAGATGCCTACTGAGTGAATGAACATACCAGTATTGTGGTTATAGTTAAAAGATTTAAGTATTATCTAGAGAAATGGCAAACATTTGTAGCATGAATGTGTTAATAAGTATTCAAGAAGAAAAATAAATATGGATATGCTAAAATGTACTAATTGGCAATGGCAGGTAATTGGGGTGACAACATTTCATCTGGATGCCAGGAGAAATGTGGATCTGGAGATCAACAATCATTTCATCTGTCACCTCATACCAAACACATCTTCTTGTCACTGGCCTTCCTGAGGGAAGATTTCTCTCAAGGCATAATTTACCTGAGAAAGCAAAAGGATGTTAACAACCTGAATTGTGTTACTACTTATTGGGACATCAGCATACGCAATTCTTGCACTGCTACTTTTGAATCAAATGCAAATATTCAGGGATTTACACACTGTGGTACACTTCTGACTCTCAACCCAAATCAAGCAGCTTGAAAAACTTGTCAGCTCCTGCATGCAGGGAGTGAAGGTGTTCCTCTGGTGTTTTAGGAATTTACCTAAAGGTGCAGGAAACTATTCTTTTGGCTTAAGACATGCAGAAAGCTGCCTAGTGGGGTCAGTAAGGTTGGAAAGATCAGTTTCCACACCTGTATTTTCTGGAACCTCATAAACATCATACTCATTTATAGAAAGCAATAACATTTGCATTAATGCATCCCTCTAGAAAATACAACACACAAATTAGTAACGTTTCCAAGTTATGAAGAAAAATTGCATGAATTTTGGATGAGACATCCTAATTTAAATTATAGGAAGACCTTGTAGAGCTAAATAGATTATTTGGTGATAATTAAAAATGGTTGCTTAATTTTCTTCCTTACACTTAGCTTAATACATTTTTATTTTAGTGATGAATGTGGGCACCCAAAATAATTGTCATTATCAAAAGTACCTTGTTTGTACAGAGATTTTTGTGAAATATTTATTGTCAGTATCACTCTTGTTGCTCAGGGTAACATTTGTCCCTCACATCCTTTTGTTTCTTCATAATGGTTGAGAGCATGTGCAAGTTTATGCAAAACTAATGGTAATGTATGAGCAGCTGAGTTGTTATGGGACATGAAAAATCAGGGAACTAAGTATGGTATCCTTTGTATTTTTTAACAGTAAAATTATCATGAGACTTGAGCACAGTCTTGTCAAGATGATTTCTATTAGTCCTAATGTTATTCTCCATCTGACACCATTTATAATAGAGATATTACCTTCTGTGTTTCCTGATGGAAATCTGCATTCTGTTTTGATCATTTTGTTTAACCATATGGCTTAAACAGAATAAATTACATTTAGATTTGGATGTGTGATATTGTAATTCTGCATACTTGTTAACTGTAAGAAAAGGTTGTGTATTATTAATTGCAATATGTGTTTGCATATGGATTCTAATGTAGTTATTTAATACATTCAGGTTTTAGTATTTGTCTAGACTATGCTTGATTTTAACATGTGTCTAACAAGAAGTGGACATTGAAATTTCTTGGAACCACTTTAACTTGTAACAAATGTTTTTCAGCTCCCTTGGAAGTCACTGACTAGCATCATTGAGTATTACTACATGTGGAAAACTACTGACAGATACGTGCAGCAGGTAATTTAATGACTATTTCAGAATGAACCAGTCTGAGACATTCTTAAAAAAATGTGGTCTTGTTAAAACATAAAAATGTGTTTGTGTTTTTGAAAAGATATATGATGGGAGGCCCAAGATAGTATTTTGGGGTATAGAACAGTGGTCCTGTGCTGTTGCAGGCTGCAGTGTCAGATCCTCTGATGCCTGCTGTGCATCCCATGGCTGTGGAAGACTTTTTAAGCCCTTTGTATTGTATGCTGGTTGGGAGCAACGGTTCCTACTTCAGTAGGGGAGCAGAAGGAAATGGGCTGCAGATCAAATGCTTTAGGCTGTGAAGCTCTGCCACAGGGCTGAAGGAAACAGGAAAATACATTGTGTTCAAGTGGCTGCTGGTGTTCTGAACCTTTTATTGGTTCTCCTGGACAAAACATTACTTTGGCAATACCAGCATTTCAAAATTGAGGCCATTCTGCGCACCGTGGGTGTGCTCATCCTTCTGATTTAATGTTCAACTGTTTGGGTAGCTCTGGAGCAAAAACATGTTAAAATTATATTGGGTACCAATACTGGGGTGTTTTTAGCAGGTTTAGGCAAAATTTCAGTGTTGGTGCTTTTCATATATTGTACTCTTTATATATTTACTCCTTGGTTTAGATATAAAATACTTTAAAATACTCTATTTTAATTTCCGATTTAATGTTTAAGTTTCTATCTCCTTTACTTGCTGCATAGTTAATGGCGATGTTATGGACAGCATGTTGAAAATACTTTTTTTACTGTAATAACTACAGCTGTACTGTTAGATGGGTCTTTGGACTTGTTTCAGATTAAATGTATCAGAAAGGTGATTGCTTCAGGTTGTTCTGGTTTATTTGAAATTGTTTCTACATCATCTTGTTAGGGTATGGAAAGTAAGGGAAAGGCCTTTTACCACATAGTAGAGTCTTGGATTATCACTAGGACCTTTTAGTTCTGTGGATAATACAAATAGAATAGAATATGTTCCATATAAAGGCATGTTTTTCTAGGTTTGTCACCATTCATTTCACTTTTAACACTTTTTTTTCACTGTTAATTTTTATCCCTGAAAGATGCTGCCAACAGGTATTTTCTGTGCATCTTGTCAACTCTGAATGATTGGGCAAGATTATCTTTAAAAATCAAATTAAAATGTGACTTTTTTTCTGAAATACTTGCTCTGGAGTGGTTGGTGAAAGACTAAGATTCCTTTTGTAGTTCTCTAGAACTCTGTTATGATTCTGTTGCTACAATGATCAAGGTCTGTGATGTGTTAAGATGGCATATCCTTTTCCAGGGTTTTTACAATAAAAACACATAGGCTTTATGGTTATCTGCAACTTGAATGCTCTTGTAAATGCCCGTGTTTTACTTGTAACTAAATAAACTTACAATATCCTCCTCAGGCCATGGTGATACACTCAGGATTGAATGCTTTAGACATGTTCTTTCAGGGTCACGTATATGATCATCAATAACAAAACCATTGTAGGCCAAATGCCTAATTTTTATCCTGGTTAACATTTCTGTGATCCTTCCTAAGAAGGGATCAGCACTTCATCATACACTTGTTTAGTTTTTTGTGAAATGGTAAAAATTAACACAGTTCAACAAAAACTGTATCTGTAGGGGTTTTTTGTTTTCCCAAAAAAAAGCAGTCATAATTGAATGCATTTCAGGGAGAAAATGCACTCAGTAATAAAGCGGTAATTTCAGAGTCATTCTTCTCTAAATCTCATGCTTGAGGGGTAGGGTGACTCGTGGGGATGGGAAGATGAAAAAGTCAATGCACGTACTTGAATCTTAGGCATAAAATACAGTCTCTAAGTTCTAGATTGGTGTGATTTAATATAAAAATTTGCTTTTAATTATCTTCATTTCTTTGTGTGAATTGGATGGGTTGTGTCAGTTAAAAGAAAGATTTGTTTATCATAATTGTTACTACATATTATTCTTGCTAGGTTGTGAATGTGGAGATTTAATAGCAGTGGAGGTACCGCTGCCACCTTGCTTTGAGAGCATGTTCCCTTCAAGTCAATGCAAAGGGAAGATATGTTGAAGTTCTCTGAACTTGTCTAGCAAAACTAATCCAGGCCTTGGGTAATGATTCTTGGTGATATGGCACTTCTTGTGACCACTACATTATATAAAGTGCTTGAGGAAGGCCAGGTTTTGATTGATTCATTCTTCTAAATGAAAACTTTTTTGTGGTGTTCTCCTTAAAAGTCCAATTCAATGCAAAAAAACTTTACTGATACTTCGTAGGAGGAGAATAGAGAACATATTAAATGGTAGCTAAATTGCTCTACTGCAACAATGTATTACATTTGCCTCTCATTTATTTATTTCCACTGTTGTAAACAGTACTAATTTAGGCAGTGGTCATTTCTTGATATATTTGTAAGTTGGTATTCATAACTAAAGTTCTTAAAACCCACAAACATTCAGTTTCAATGCTAGTTCATTAAAAGCAGTAGACCCCAGGTGAAAAACAGGGTTAGTGTAGTTTGAACTTCCCTGCAATGCATTCTGCAAGACCTGTTTGAAATACTGTTCAAGATGTAAATTTTTTTTTTCCAGGTAAAGCATCAGCTCTCTTCGTTACATTGCTCCAGTAATTTATTACATTGCTCCAGGGATTTCTTATAAACTGGTGCTTTGTTTCTTGTCTAAATATTTTCATTTTCGACTTCCAGCTTTTACCAGTTCTGTCTCTAAATTTCAACAGACAGAGGTTTCATCTCAGAAACTGCAGCTATTGGTACTTTTCTTTCTGCATCCTTTCCTCTCAGTACTTAATAGTTGGTATGTCAGTGTGAATTCCAGCTGTGACATATTCTGTTGCTTTTAGAGAGCAATGTTAGCCATAGTTTTAATGTATAAAAATATAGTTTATACTGAAATAGCATTGCGTGATTTGTTTTTTAGAAGGCAGTATATCATTCATTTTAGTAAATAAAGGAGAAAAGCAATTGTTAAATTGCATTCTTTACAACCCCCATGACAGTACTAAAAGTATGCTAAAATTTAATTAATGTGTATATAGTCACTTCTCACTGACACTGCCATCAGGGCTTAATACAGCTTCCTACACATGCCTTTACATTTTGACAGAGCTTCAGGACTACTTTCCTCATTTCTTGCCCCTTATTGTATTTTCTCTTTTGCTTGTGGTAGGTGTGCAGTGAGATTTACTTGTTCTTTTTGCAGAATGGAGCCGGTTGTTAGGAAGCTCTGTGGAATGTGTGTTACCTGTTGACTGGCATTTTCACATGGTTTTTTCAGGCTGAAAACAAATTCTATGTTGTTGGATATGATCTGGAAAGGAGAGAGGCAGTTGTAGAAAACCTTTGTCCTGCTCTCACCATTGAGAGCTCCTCTGTTAGGGCTGTGAAATGTTCTCAGATTAAAAACTACCAGTTTATGAGACTTGGAGCATGGTGCTGCTGCTGTTCTTTCTCCTTGCTCTTGTAAAAACTGACCTAAGCAGGCAGAGCAGACCATGTTTGCATTTTTTCTGTGGGCTGAAGGCAGAGCACTGTTGCCAAGCCTGGTGCTGGGGAAAGACTGCAGCTGTACCAGCAGTGTCAATGGGATTCACTTCTGTAGCTCCAAACATAATTGAGCATCTGTGAACAGCAAAACACTGTAAGGAAAAAAACAGCCTATTTTGGAGATAAATGGAAAAGTGCTCTCGTATTGGATGGAAATTAGTTAATGGTGGCTTGGACTGGTTAGAAGTCTATTTGTCATACATTGCTCCTTAAAGATGCAGTTTTTATAAGTGAGAGTTTTGTAAATGGACAACACAGAGGCAACTTTATGAAATGGAAAAGAACAGCAGTTTGCACCAGGAGGTTTACTGAGACTGCTGGGCCATTAAAACTGAACAACCCTGACAGTCACCTCATGGCTCAGGCAAGGGACTCTCAGAGCAGTTGTCTAAAGATAGTTTTCTTGAGGTGGAAAATGTTTTCCTGGATTATAAGCCTTGCAAATGTTGGATATCTAAAAATAAGAGTGTAGCAGAGAGGAGAATTGGCTGTTGTAGGAGAAATGAAGGACTAAATTTTAATCACCCGATGAAGACAGAGAGTACTGATTCATTATTGCTGGATATAAATGTATCCCCTCCTTTTTTCATCCTCTATAATGAAATTGACCATGTTTCAACTCCTTTTCTCTCTTGTCTTTTTCTTTTTTCTCTCAAGTGAACAGAAGGAATGTCTTGAGTACAGAAATTGCAGGGAAAAAATGCTTTTCCTTCATCTTTTGCATACAAATGTTTTGGATAACTTGTAGACATCTGAATCTGTACTTCTTGTGCCACTGCTGAAAAAACTGTCATCTTAGTTACTTGTATAATATATGGCAATAATTAAAACTTCTCAACATTACAGAAATGCAAAATGATTTGAGTTTTTTTCAAGTATGAAGAAAGTAATGGTGTAGGAAATTCACAGGCTATGTTGGCAGTAGTATAGCTGTTCTGTTACTGTGATGTTTCTGAGCCACAGTTCTGATGGCATTTAATGCTAGTAGGTGTTTAGTTATTTCTAAGAATCAGCGGACTTTACTGTTCCTTTTACTGTGTTATAAAATCCCAGCCTCAGACTGGACAGAACACACAAGAAGTTTTGTTACGTGGCTGATGAGGAACTCAATTTCATTCATTTAGTTTCTACTTAATTCTGCAATGAGGGGTAGCCACGTCATACATGTTTATATAGGTGCAATTTATGTACACTGTAATTATAATTTTTACAGTTTTATTGTCATATGTGAGGCCTGTGAGTTTTACTGGGAAGGACAGCATATTATGATTTCAAACTAATAAAAACAGAGAACTTGTTTTTCATGGTTTTCTTCGTGTAGATTTCTATACTCGTTTTGGAGGCTCTTGTGAAATCACAAATAGAAATAATTTGAAGATGGATTGTGTGCAGTTTTATGAAATCTCATGCCCTAATATAATATTTTAATGTGTTAATTTTTCAACTAGAAACGTCTGAAAGCAGCTGAAGCAGAAAGTAAATTGAAACAAGTATACATCCCCACCTAGTGAGTATAACAACAAAGTCATTTTTTTGAGTAATATCCAGGTAAAATTGAAAGAGTAACATGCAGTTACATGCATGGTATTTTCCTACTCATCTTTTTAATGGTTACTTTCACAGGATTTGTTGTAGGCAGAGATATAATTGGAAAATTCTAGAAACTCTTGTGTTAAGTGAAAACTTCTTACTTTACTGATCCCTTTGTCTTTGACCTGCAGTCTTTTTGTCTGGAATGAGGAGCATTACAGAAGGTGATCAAGTGCTACCTGTGGACTGTTCACATGCAAGAAGAGCCTTATCATTTAAAAAGCAGTTTTCCCAAAACAATCTCTTCCAAATCCCTGTAGCACAACACTTGATATTTGCGTAAATACAGTATTTCAAAATAGAAGCACTTGTTAATGTAGTTACATAAAATAAAATCAGATAATTTCCCATTATGGTTTTATCTCACTGATAAAATCTGTTCTTCATCTGGAGAAAAGAGATGGTCTGGCTTTAAATTAAAGGTAGCACACAGCCCCAGATCTTCTGTCTTTGACCAGGTTCTATTAATGCAATCTTGTTTTCTTCTGAGAGGTTCTTGATCTGTATTTTTTTTAGATTTAAACTGGATGCTATATCTGCTTCTGTTAATGCGTGATTTGCAGAAAAAATATATAATCCCTCCTTCATATTCATAATTTCCTCAATATTATGACAGGAGAAAGGATTACAAATCACTTTTTGCTAGGCTGTCTGTGGGTATATTCAGTTTACATATATATGAGCTTCCTATTATTATCAGTGTTTGTATAACAGAAGCATGTACTACAAAAGGAAGTACTTTGCAAAGATTTTTGATGACTTGTATAAATTACATACAATAGAGTTTCATTTCCATATTTCATACTGACTTTCTCTCTTAAACAGATGTAAAAATGAAAGCAGCAGACTGTTAAATTAATTATTTTAATCTTATCTCTGTACAAATTTTGTGAGTTTTGAAGCTCATGTCTCTAGTAAGTCATACTGTTTAAAAAAAAAGCTAAAAACTGTAGTATGAGTGTTTGTTGGAGAAATGGCTGCTTTAAGAAAACCATAAGGTGCTCAGTCTTTACATTATTCTTTTTCAATTTAATTTTCTTGATCCATGTGGGCAATTCTGGATTTTCAATATGTTCACAGCAGGGACCAGCTGTACTGGTCCAGTATATTTGAAAATGTGTTTCAAAATGTGGGATTTTTGTATTTTTATCCTACTGCCTGTCTTTTGCCTCCATTTCAAGACAAGATCCCTAGTCAACAGTAAGAGGATGGTAGGACTTCTCAAGTCTTTGATATCTGTGCAATCTGGGGTGGTCATGGGGAAGTGGATTGGTAAATGCTGTGCTTCAAGACTAATTTATTGCATTTGAAATCCGAGTAGAATTGACTCTCAGAGCTGAGTACCTTTTTGAACTTGATCATTAGGTATTTCCTGTAAATGCAAGGTTCTGTCCTTAATACCAGAGAGTCCCTTTCAATGCATGGCTTTTCTGGAAGGTAACTAAGCAACAGATCATAATGTGGAAGACTTAATTGTCTCTTGATCCCTTCTCTTTTACCTTGAGCCCAAGATAAAGAATATGTGGAAATTACAAAATTGTCTCTTGCTGGATATAGTGAAAAAGGAAAAGGCAGGAGACAGACTTGTTGGCATTTGAAACAGAGACTTGATACAGCAAAGGTTTCTTGAATTGTCATTTTAACTTTTCTTGAATATATTTTATGCTACCTAAAGTTACAAATAATCATTTTAGCAATGAATATATCCAGCCTTGCATTGTATTGAGGGTAATTAGCACTCACAGAGTTGAGACTTTGGAAATAATGTACTTAACCTAGTGAGGAGTATATTAATGCTCCCTCAATTAACTGACCTGTGAAGTCCTACTTACTGAAGTATTAGTAGTTAAAATAATTACAAGAGTAATATAGTATAATAATATTTAAAAAACCAAACAGAAATGTCCAAAACCAGTTATTCAGCCTTCTCAGAGAGGAAGTAGTTTAGAAGAGACCCCAGACAGAATGACCTGATACATGGGTGAGTTTTACCAGGGTTATAAGACATTTGCATTACTGCAGCTGGTGGGAAGGTGAGTACTTCGGGAGGCTGTTTGACCCTTTCCTCGGGTGAAAAACTTGAGGTATTGCAGGCACTGTTACTACTCTTATGTGTTATACTTCACCCAAAGTCCATCCTCGACCTGTAAAGCCTTTTCTGTTGACTAGAACCACCTTCTTAAATGCTGTGCTGTGTCACACTTTTGTTATTGCTTTGACCCTGAGACTTGGTCGTTTATGAGCTTGCCAAGTAGCTTAGACCATGTGAGCACAGTAAGGATCTTTAAACTGGAGTATTAGAGCAGCTCTTCACATAGCAATTCTCTTACAATGCTGAAAATAATAAAGTACAAAAATTAGTGTTGGTGTTTAGAGAAGATTTTATAGATGTCAGCACACATCAGAATTCCAGAATTAGATTGTGTTCATGTTGACTAACCAGTTAGTAAAACCACCTTTTGTTTCAACTTATTTTTTAATTTATTTAAAGCAATAAACCAAATCCCAATCAAATATCCAGCAACAATGGGAAACCTGCTGCAGTCAATGGAGCAATGGGAGCCTCATACCAGGCACAAGCCACAGTAATAGGTCGGGCTTGTGAAAGCTGCTATAGTAAGTAAATATATTTTTTTTAATGACTCAAGAGTTTGGGTGAATCTTAATATGTGCTGTTAAAAAGAAAAAAAAAGCATAAGTACTTTTGTTTGCATGTGATAGAGGAAAATTTTCAATTACTTGTGTGGCAGAAATAACTTTAAAGTTAGAGCTGCCTTCAGTATATTAGTTAAATGTCAATATTCAAATTAGTTTATGATTTATTTTTAACTGTTCATAAAGTACAGAAAGTTTAAGTAGTATAATATGATGGCATTGGTATATTATTCCATTACCTTCAAAATGCTAGATTTAAATTTATTCTTGGTTTAAGGCTGCAGGGTTTTTGAGCTGGTATTTTTTGTGGTTTTGGGGTAGTTTTCCCCCCTCTGTTGTTGTTGGGGAACATGGGGAGGGATATTGTTTCTTTCTAATATTTTGTGTGTTTCTGATAAATTTTGTTGGATTTCTTGAAATAACAACCCTCAACAGAGGTTATAGGAGAGTAGATATAAAATCCAACTTAATAAGCCTGTCTTCCAGGGTGAGATTAGGAATAGTGGGGTTTTTTTCTGGAAAAAAAATTTCTTCTTGGCAATACAAAGTCCCAAATTCATTATAAAAATGTTTCCAAAATTTCCATTTGGAGTTGACTTCTGTGGTGCTTTTGTAAAAAAATAAAGCAACCAACAATTCAAGTTCTTACTTTCTGTGTCAAATATACTAAATATTTATCCATACAATGCTCTTATATTGCCATGTATTATGGCCATATATAAGGCTAGATATATAGCATTACAGCATTTGGACTTGTTGTGGTGAATGTAGCCTGCACCAGTTCACCTGTGCTGTTTTCTCCTCCTTAGCTCCACAGTCTCACCAATGGTATTCTTGGGGCCCTCCTAATATGCAATGTAGGTTGTGTGCGTCTTGCTGGATTTATTGGAAGAAATATGGTGGCCTGAAAATGCCCACACAGACAGATGAAGATAAACTGTCTTCCAGCCAACCTACAGAGGTAGGATTGTGTAGATAAATTTTTCTAAAGCAAAACATGGTGCTTTCACAAGACTGCCGTGATTTGATTATTTAATGGAATGGGGTTTTATGTATGTATTCAACTTCGGTATTAGAAAACTCAATTTATTAATCCTTTTCCTGTGTAAAGTAGAACTGTACAGTGCTCAGGCCCTGCCATATCTTTATTTGACTCCCTCCTGGATAAACAAACATGCATTTCCTGCATTTTTGTTGTACAAATGTCATTTTGTCAGTCAAATGGTGTGTTATCTGTGAGATGTTAGATTGACTATAAAATATCTCATTTAGAATGGCATTATTTGTCTATTCTCAATAGATTTTTCTACTCTGTGGCTTACAGCTCCTACACAGGCCCGTTTTTTGTCTAGCGCTTAGCCATATTATTGGGTTATTCTTGTGAGTTTGTCCAGCTCGCGTATGTTTGAATGCTGTCATTCAGCTGTGTGTGTTGTGATCTCCTTGTTCCTTTCTGTAGGAGTCGCACGTCCGAACTCATCTGTCCCGGCAGGCCACGCAGGGCACCCCGGTCCGGAACACGGGCAGCCCCAAGTCGGCAGTGAAAACACGTCAGGCCTTCTTTCTTCACACCACGTGTTGGACAAAACTGGCCCGCCAGGTCTGCAAAAATACCCTCCGGCTGCGGCAGGCAGCGCGACGTCCCTTTGTCCCTATTAACTGTGCTGCCATTAAGGCAGAATGTAAGATGTTTTTTTAATTCTTAGTTCTGTGTGCTGTGCTTCCCACCCATTTTTGTCTTTTAATTTTATTTTCTTTTTCAATAAACATTTCTTGTCTATACGCTTTTGCTTTTCATTTTTTTTTTTTCATTTGTCCAGCATATCACTGATACATTGGGTAAAGTCTGATTGCCTTGAATAGATTTGTGGAAACATTTAATATTAATTAAAAAGGGGATAATTATTACCTCATTCACTTTCAAAACTTGACATTAACAAAAATGGGGGACAGGAAGGGAAAATCAATGCCATGACATACATGCTTCCTTCTAGACAGCATTAAAGAAGTGTGCTTTTATGTTGTTTTTTGTATTCTTTTACGGAGCAGAACCTACAGATCTGTACATGTTGTACTTTTTTATAGTGAAATTGGTCAAAGAATCAGGACCTGGGGATTCATAATAATTTAAATATGGTGTGCAATAGGGTCCTTTGTCACTGTGACAATCAGATGGTGGTGATAGCCATGTTTATTTTTACATTGGAGTTGCCTCAGTTTTGTTTTCTCTGTTCCAGTTTTAAACTTTAGTTCTAAATAAAATTCTGTATTATGCTTGTTCTTTTTATCATCAAAATATAAAACTCTGATGAATTTCTAGTAGTATGACAAAAGGCTATGAATTTTTTTTAGGTGGCAACAGTAACTCTCTTCACCTGCATATGTGTGTAAGTTCTGCTGCAAAGTCACTGCGTATTTCAACAGCTTTTGTATCTGCAGTGAGATCACTGTTTTACTGTTCACACTGGCTGGCTATTTTTCCCAGTCTTCCATAGGTACAGTTCTTGGAGCAGATGCTTGGTATTCCAGGATGAGCCATGATGGCTCATTGTACTGGCAATGGTATTAGAATCGAAGAGAACTTTTAAGATTACTAGATGTGGGGTTTATAACCATGTTCACTAGATTAACACTAAATGTTTTCCCCAGCATACTTATCTGGCATGCAGATGATGTCTGTGTTGTTTATAAGAAATTTACTCCATGGAGGCTTAAAATCTGATTTTCAGTAATTATTTTCCCTTCGTATACTTTAAGACCAGCCATTAAGCATATGAAAACCCTTCACCTACTTCTGCAGTACTCCAAAGCTTGCTGAATATTTCTGTTCATGTCCTTGTCTAATTTTTTAGTTGTCCGTTTGGCCATTCTCTTTCTTCTTTGAAATCTGTGCAAGTCAAGAGCAAATTTCAGATTTCAGGAAACCATGTGTGAATAAAATGAGTTCTTCGTGGGACAAGTGTGTCTAAAACTGGATTAGGATTATACTTTTATCCTCAATCCAAAATAAAAGTTACTTTCTGAGAGAAAGGTATTGCACCTTTAAATTTATGTTTCTGCTGAATCATGGAGGAAAATTTAGAAGTTCCCTTGAACCTTATATGTTTTTATCCATATCCCTATTTCTTCTCACTCACTGAAGTGAAAAAAATTCAAAAGATGAAACTTTTGTTTAAGGAAAAGAAAAAACAGAAGAAAAAATTTCATCCAACTGTTAATCATCATACTAGAACACGTGTTCAAGCTTAAAAGAGAGGAGTGAAAAGCTGAGTTTTTCAGCAAGAAATAATCATTCTTGTTGCAGACTGGCAGTACTGTGTGTGTTTTCTCCTTGTTTCTTTGAGTGAAAAAAAGGCTACATCAGATTAATGGCAAGTGCCTACATTTCCCCTGTAGTTTCTGCCTTTCATTATTCTTTTTGCTTAAAGCAAATTGTGGACCTTGTGATTTTGTCTCTTTGAATTCTGATGCTTCCTAAGTAGACCTAACATAGGCTGAAGAAATAAAAGTCACAATTGATATTGGTTTTTGAACACAGCATTAAAATAATATTCTAACGATAGAAACCAGATTACACCTCAACTAAATTAACTCATGTTTCTCTGTACATGCACAATCCACACAATCCATGTTCTGTTTCTGGCAATCTCTCTTTCTGTGGAATCATTACAGTGCTCTTACCTGCATTGTCATATCCTTGCTCTAGTAAAGCCAAAAAAAGTAAGTAAAGAAAAATATTGGTTTGTAGTTTTGTTCCTGTACTAATATCTGGTGACCTGTTCTCAGTGCACTCTGTAGATTTTAATGTTATAACCAAATAGTCTTTAAAATTTTCTTTTCCTGAGAATGCCCCGAATCCTTTTCTAAGGTTATCTTGAAGTAAATAATTTTTAGATTTTCAAACAAGATACTTAATTGACAGTAATAATTTCCTATGCTGGATCCACTGAGTAATTACAGTGCTGAATGAATATCCGTGTTGGTGTTAGAAATGCTACAGTCATGCTTAGCTAATAACCTGGCCAGAGTGCCAGGTCACCATGATGATATGACGTGAGATAGTTACAATGCCCAAGAACTGATTTGGAATCTGTTTTCCATGTTGGTGTGCTGAAACTTGCATCTAATGGCTGCTTAGATGCATTGTCAGACTCACCTGACTCTGCGTGTGCCAAACCAGTTCTTGAAAATGTAACTCCATTTCCCAACTATATTACATTAGGCACCATAATAATTACATCAGAAACCATAAAATCTGAAGACAGAAGGATTGGTGGGGCACTTATCCCAGCTGCGTACCGGGTTTTATGCCCTCTTAGTCCTGTGCAATTTGTTGAAGTGCCAGGTTGTAAATGAAACCAATTCCCAGATCTGCGAAAGACTGTCTGAGCAAGCGTGTCAGAGCTCACACATAAAGTAAATTGGTTTTTGCATTGCACCTGTGCACCCCAACACTTCTGCAGGTACTTCTGTTGTTTTGGAGGAGCATGGAGGCCTCTGAGAATGATAACCTAAGGCCCCAGCATCTTTTAGGTGAAACCAGCTTTAGACAGAGCGTTTTCTATTGTACTTCCACCCACATCCTCTCCCTTGGCACATTATATCCACTGGCAGAAAACAAGGTCCTGTTCTGTGTTCTTTATTCCTTCAGTTCGTGCAAAGAATGAGATTTTTCTCGTTAATGAAGCCTGCAGCATGACCCCTGCTCAGATGCCAGCAGGAGGTAGTGGAGATGATGCATTTACATCCCAGTTCTATCTCAGGATGGCCACCAGGAGGTTGAGAAGGCACAGCACCTCCTGCTAGAAGCACAGCCCGTCATGAAAAGCTCAAACTTTGTTCTGCCTGGACTTAATAGACTCACTGTGGTTGGTGACAATAAACTTCTCTGATGGTTTTTCAGGAATAATTAGAATTGGTGAACTGTCTTGGTAGGACGAAATTCTCTTGGTCTAAATCTCATGCACTGCCTCCTTTTTAGTCCGAATATATTGCTTGGCTTTTCAGAAAGTTAAGCAAAACCATCCTGTCTGGGGAAGGTCTCTTAATTAGAGAAAAGCAAAGTGAGCATTCTTCTCAGCAGTCACTGACGAGATTGGATCTGTTTGCAGCTCTCAGGCAGGTTGATAAATGCCTGGCAGTGAGCCATGAGTCTGCAAACATTATTGCTTCAGCACAGGGAGACTTTTGAGGGAGTTTTTTTTTCATTGCTTGGATATAGCTTTATCAATATAACTATGTGTATTAATTATAGTAATTTAAATCTGGATAACTACATGCTGTCTGTGTAGACATGATTGTCAAAATGTTTTTTTCAGTGCATGGTAATATATTATCTGTATAATATATGTATGGTTATCTGGAAATGGGTGTACTGATCATGATGAAAACTTATCATACGTTTAAATCCTCAGATTTATTAACAAATGTGGTACACAGCACTTGCTAGTGATCTAGTTTGATGAAACAAAGACAAATGAAAACAGTAGAATGTGCAAAAGGTCTTTGTGATTTGTCTTTGTAAGCATAAAGTTTGTATTTTAGTGACATAAAACTACCCATTCATCTGAATTGAGTAACAGTTATGGGTATTGTTTCACAAACTATGTTTTGCATCCTTGATTTTGATAGCTATGGAAGAGCTTTTAGCTGTATCTAGGATGAAAATATTTTCTCTATTGTTATCTTTGAATACAATTTTGTCAGATTTTAATAGCCAGCAAAATAATTGACAGAGCATATTATTTATTTCCAAAGTTTCTAAGACTACAATTCAGAAAATACATAGATCACAGTACATTCGTTAGATAATCTGCATTTTGACAGAGATATGATGGAATGTCAAAGAGAAATAACTTGCTAATGAGAGTCTCTGTAAGCTTAAGAGACCTACAAATCTAGTTTTTTGAAAAAGGAAATAATTAGAAAATACTTTTGTATCTAAAAGCGCAGCCTCATTTGTTATCATGTTCTTCTTGGCAATTCTGATTTCATTCACTTCTGTAATACCCACATCAGTCATCATGCTTGGCATGTGTAAAGTCTTATAAAAAATTAGTTTCACACTATGGTTTGTAATGTTATTTCCTAGAATTTTTCTAGTTGTGCTGTATCCTCTTTAGGGTTATGGAGCCCCAAATTATGTGCACGTCAGGATACAGATTTCCCATTACTTTAGGAAGTCACATATTTTCTATTTTCCTATCATCATAAATTCTAACATGCTGATTTTGATTTCTTTTCAGTATGGTCTAGATATTTTTAGAAAGCTGTTGACACTGACTCCGTGAATACTCTTCTGCTTTGTGATGGTGTAGAAATCATCATTATATCTGTATATTACTGTTATTTTTCCTCTTAAGAATTAATTTACATGCATTGATTGATGCTGCTGCTGTCCTTTGCTATCAGTTTTAGCTTTGATTATGCTCAGGAAATTTTAACTGTCTTATCACCTCTTTTCCTAACCTTTTATATATTGAACAGCACAGATCATTTGGGGATTACATAGACAATTAATTTTAATAAGGTGCTAATTCCTGAAAAAGCCTCTTTTGCCCTATAACAGCTGGACAGCAGAGATCTTTAGTGACACAGTTTGGTAAAAGCTCACTGAAATGCCAAGTTGGATGCCAGATCAGCTGCATGTGGCCGTGTCATGGTACCCTCAGAGGATCCTGGCAGACCTATGAGACTGGCAGTTACTGGTTTGTAGGACATGTAAGTAGGAAGGGACCCTGGAGCTCTCTAATCCCACCTCTTGCATAAGGTTCATGTGCTCATGGGCATTTTGTCCAGATGAGCTCTTTGTATCTCCAAGGATGGAGACTGTGCGACTTCTCTGGGCACCTGCTCCAGTGTTTGATCAACCTCAGAGTAAATAATCTTATCCTTCTATCTAACAATTTCCTGTCTCCCAGCTTGGCTGTTGCCACAGACAGGAACAGTGCGTTGTCCTGTTCCTGTGTTCCTCTGAGAAGGCTCTGGCTCAGTGTCTCTGTGCTATGCTGCTGGGAGGCTGCAGGTGGCAACCAGGTGTCCCCTCGTCCTTGTCGTCTCAAGGCTGCCCAGACCCGCTTTCCCCAGACCCTGTATGTCCTGTGCTCCCAATCAGCCTGGGGACTCTCCATCAGCTAGAGGCTCCAGTGTGCCCGTATCTCTCCCGTAGGGGGATCCCAGAGCTGAGCACGGGCTCTGGCCGTTGTGTCCCAGGGACGAGGGCAGAGGTGACCTCCCTCCCTCGCCTTGCCAGGTGCGCGTGCTGGTGGGGCCCAGAATGCCACTGTCCTTCTTGCTGCAAGGACACACTGCTGAGTCATGAGAACACAGTAAACTTGTGTTCCCTTCCAAGGGCTTTGTTGGTACCCTTGATGTTTCCACATTTAGCCGTGTGGCTCTATTAATAATGCAACCTATTGCCACTCTGCAGGCCTACTTACTGGAGAATGTTATCACATTTGCCCTGTTTTTGTTCTCCTGAGCCAAGGCCATTTAAGTGTTCATTAAACACCAGCTGCGTGTCTGCTCAGCAGTTTCAGTTAATTCCACCTGGTCCTGGTAACTTGGTTTTACTCATTAACCAGTTTGTTTTGAAATATTTCCTATGGACACTTCAATGTGACACAGTTCCCATACTTTCCTCATAAAAGTATTTTGGAAGTGAGCTTCTTTAAGTGCTTCTGCAATGAACACTGATGCAAAGAATGCATTTTGCTTTTCTGCTGTGCCTTTGTCTTTCTTGTGTATTTTCCTCACACCTTGATAATCTATTGCTACAGACACCACCACACTTTCTGCTTTTGCTCTGTTTGAAAAATATACTAAAAATATGAGATTCCTTCTTGTTATAAATGTATTGTTTTCTCATAGCTTTCACTATTTCACTGATCTTGCAAAGATTTTTATTGTTCATATAAAAGCTCATATTTGATTTTAGAACTTGCTTTAAATTTTGGGAGTTTTGATAACTTCCTACTCAAATTTTATTCTCTGGTTTTACGCTTGAGAGTGATGCACAACCCAACTTCTGTGTTTTTCTCTGTGTTCTGCATAAAGATCATAAACTTTATTATACTTTTTATGGGAGCACCTTATTGTGGATCAAAGTTTGTGGTTGTTAAACATACTTTACTGTTTCCATAGATAGGTGTGCTGTGGAATACTCACCTTTGGTGAACATGCTTTATCTCAAGCATGGAAATTGTGCTCTCCTTGCAGTATGTATTCCCAGACAGCATATTAATACCACTCCGTGATTCAATATCTTTTCTTACAGTGAAGACATGTAGATGGAAAATTTTCTTGCTAAATACTTCTTAGGTGATGCTTTGCTGTTCTCAAAGTAACTATAAAATACTGTATAGCCTGTGCTTATTTTACTGAGGGAGTCAGTGGAGACACATCATTCTGCTCCATCACTGAAAATATTTCAGGTGTTGTAGAATATTAAAATTATTCCAGGCACCAGGTTTCTGCTTTTTTTTTTTCTTGACCACACTGTATTTTGTGATTAAGAGAAAATAATAAAGTACTTCATGTACTCAGCATTAGGGCTCTGGAACCTTTGAAACCCCTTGGTACTTCCAGAATTTCAGGTGGATTCCTTAATCTATTAAAGTAAATTGTGCTTTGTCTGCTGCACTGAAAACATTTGCTTGAACATCTGAAATCCTTATTCCAGTCATTACTGTGAATTCACAATCTTTGTGGGTTTTGCATAGATCTAGATTAGAATAGATAAAGGATTGTAAATTGTTCTATATGGTGTCTTATCCTCTTCTTGTTACTCTTTACTCTGTCTCGGGTGCTGGAATGAAGCAAACAGGAAGAGTTTGGTGAAACACAGGATGGAATTGCAATTACAATCTATTTATAATGTGGCCCTCCTGTAAAGCTTGTAGGAAGGTTTTTGTGGGACGTAATTCTATTTGAGAAAGGTCCCAATCAATATAATCACCATACGAATGCAATTTTGTCCAAAACAGAATATCCTTGTTCAAGGGATACTGAAAGCTCTATATGGGACTTTTATGTGCTCTTGGAAGACAGATAACCCAATCATTCTGAATAATAATAAAAAAAAAATATTGCCAGTAGTCTTGAAATGATTTACTGAAACCTACTGCCTTGTGAATTTTTGCCTTAAGTTGATTGACTTCATTGTCTAAGCATGAACCTGTTTATGTTAACACTTTCTGTTTGGGACACATGGATGGAATCTCTACTTGCGTGTTCACAGCAGCATCAGGAAATTAAAGGCAGTTGCTGCACTGCTGGTTTTTATGTACTATCAGAAAGTTACAATCTTTGAGGCCTTTGAGCTCTGTCATACTTGGTCACAACTGACCATTTTGTTCAAAAGTTTACAGTGAAGAGTTGTATGACAAAAATCAGTAGTCCCAGCCTTAAATTCTTACCTCTGTTGTTACCCCATTTAGAAACAGAGAAGATTGTGGAAAGCAAAAAACATTTCAATGTAAATTATTTTTAATAGCCAAAACTGCATTTCTTTTAGCACTCGCATTTTCATCTGTGTTTCATTTGCCTGGCTGACTATCTCCAGAAAGACTTTGTAAGCAAAAAATACAATCAAACTGGTGTTAAAACTTACATGAACTTAAAAAAATCTTAACATCACTTACATGAATGAGGACATGTTCTGCCTTAAAATATCCATGATTAGAAGTATTGGTGAAAAGAAGGAGAATCTAAAAGGTGGGCTAAAAGAAAAAAGAAATTTGTGTTAAAAATGCAAGTCAGAAACTGGTTTGTGTGTCCTAGATCTGTTTGCAATGGTAAAATATTTAAACTGAGTTTTTATTCTTTAAAATTCTCAGATGCAGATCGACATTGTGAACTTGCTGGGAATCCTCTGAAGATAAAAAGCACCAGAAAACCACTGTCATGTATCATTGGGTATTTAGGTGCGTATCTGCCTCCAGAGAATAACAACCCAAATGAACATTCAGTGTATACTGAAGCTTCATAATCTGGTATTCACAGAGAGAGAGATTTATGCTTTTAGTAACAAGAAAAAACTCCCAAGTTAATAAATTAATATTAGTGGTGGTCCACTATCAGCTGCAAAACTGCATGAACTTGCAGGGTATAGGCAGAAGTCCTCCTGATACTGATTTAAAGTGTCAGAGTGAAACCTGATGTCACTTAAAATGTGAAAAATAGTCTGTCTGCCTAAATAAAAATAATAACTGCTCAAAGGGGAGATACACAGTCTGCTCAGGGCTGCTCTACTGTGCCCTTTGAATCCATTTGCAATACTACTTTTTACTTAAAAGAAAGGTACCTCAGCCACGCTAAAACACATACCTTGTAATTTGATGACCTGGTGCAATGAAATGTGTACTGAGTTCACAGCTAAGAGGACAATGAACCCATAAATTAACGGGGAGAGGAAAAATTCTAGTAATAGTGATTCCTTGCAAGGAACCATCGCTGACTATTAAATATTTACACAGTCATATAAGAACTGTGCTAACCCAGAGGCTGTTAATCTTCAAATGAATATAGAAATCAATCCATTGATCAGAGAAGCAGTGAATACTTCTCCTGTGTTTTAATCCTGTTCCATAGAAGTGAAACTGAGTGTAGGTCTCAGTCAAGATGTTTTGCTCATAATTTCAATCACCAGGAGCGTTTTTTTGTACTAGATCAAAGTAAACAGTAACAGTCTCTTGCTTTAATGAAATAGAAATCAGATATTAATGTAGTTACAACTGTTCTTTCAAAAAATCAATTTTGTCAAAATATTACCTTCAAGAATGTGGGTAATGAGGAACTAATGCCATTCTGACTGAATTTTGATTCCTCCTCCCCTGGAGTTTTAAGAAAAAAGCCAGGGATAATGTCCTACAGACATCCCAGCTGTGTGTGTTATGTGTTGAAAGGATTACTTTGGGGGACTTGGTGGAGTTGTGGTTGTGAAGGGGGAAGCTGGACAGGGGATGATCCATCCAGCTGACCTGTCTGTGCATCTAAAGAGGAAATGGTAATGTGGCTTAACTCAGAAGACACCACATGTTTTTAATCCCTTTTTATGTAGTCTTTGAGGAGTTGTCTTGATCCCTCTGGGAGTTGAAGTCTCTAGGTTTAATGGGAGTAAAGGGATGAGCAGTGTCACACAGCATTTTGTGTACTTACATGGAGGTCTGGTAGAAGATGAACAGTGCCAAAATATGCCAGGTATCTGTAGAGTCTGCTTAGTATTTGACTGTATGGGAAGTAAAGGTATCTCACTGCAGTTGAGGAAAATAAGGTGTGTTATGGGTATATGCAGTGTACCCAGTGCAGTTGAATACAGGCATCTGAATTACCTTTATAGGAAAGGCTAGAAAATGGCTTTTTGCTTGCCATGTATCCTGGTGGGGTGTTTTTAGTTTAGTTTGTTTGTGATCTTTTTTGTTTACTTGGAATTTTTGCATGTTTCAGCAAATAAGTAAATCTTGTGTTATTTTTCTGATAAAAATTTGTATTATATATCACGTCATAACTATGATAGGACACATTTGTTTTCCTTTTAAAATTCATCTCCTTTGCCATTGTCACAGATGTTTGTTGGCACACAATTAACAGTGTGTCTCAGGGCACTACTGTTTTCAACCTTTCTGGTAAGGCAGAGAGGGATTCAGTGTCCTGCACATTCTGGCTCATCAGTTCCCTTTATCCCTGTTCTGCATCTTGGCTGCAGGTTCCACAGGTAAGGTAAGACAAGCATTAAAATTAGGTCCCGTCCTCTCAAGAGCTGGGGCTAATCCCTGTAATCTCATCAGTCATCACTGTGCCCCCTAAAACAAAGCCCTTAACATGAACCCCTGGCTAACTAAATGTCCCATATAACCTCCTAGTTACAAGGAAACTAGGCTAACACTTCCAGCTGGGATTCACGTTGAGGAGATGAGATGAGAGAAAGGTGCAGCTGCCTAAGCACCTCTTGAATCCAGGATGTTTATTGAGGAGACTCGATAGAAGACTTCAACTTCTCTTTGTTTACTTTGGGATTTTTTTTACCCTATGGACACAGCAGAAAAGGGAGAAATTTTTAGCATTGTTATTGTTATTCACTTATTTGAAGCTGCAATCCTATCCTATAAAATGGGTTCCTAATATGTTATTGAAACATTATTTCTTACCTCTGTTTTATTTTTACTTCAGAATGCGGCTGACTGGTTATTCATTATGTGGATAGTGGGATCATTTGGATGCCATAGTCAGTTCTCTGAGTTTAACAAGGTGCAGAAGATTTTCAGTGAAGTGCTAGGCAATAGAAAAAGGACAAGAGCAGCAGGAATTAAATGATTTTAATTACTATTATTCCATAATACAATAATATGAAGGCATAATTGGAAAAATCCCAGAAATGCCTCTTTACTCTGCTCAGGTGTGATGAGGCAGCTGGTTAGAAAGTGCTGATCTGAAGCATGAAAATATTTGAAGCAATTCTATGTGTAGAGGAGGAGTGAAGTAAGACGTAAAGACCCCCACAGGAAGGACTCAGTTTCACTGAGAAGTTGTCCTGGATGTTTAATTGAGTTCCTTTCTAGAACTTAAATGTAGAGCTTGGTCTTTCTACCTTCCTCTACTGCAGAAGGAGAAAAGACAGTCTGTGTGGTAAACTGATGCAGGATTAGTGACTCCTGAAGTGAAGACAAGTCGAAGGAAGGAAATGCTTCCTTCTTCAACTGTTTGTTCACCCTGAAAATATAAAATTGCCTCTCCTATAGATTGTAGATGAAAGGAGATGGTGTTCTCATATGTTGATGCAACTGCTGGGATTATTGTAGTTGCTGCTGGAGCTCTTTGGCAAATAAAATAATATTTTAGAGTTGTTAGCCCTGGAAATCTACCGTTTCCTTCAGAAAATTGGAAAAGATTGCTAAATGAACATTTTAGAATGCAAATTCCAATTACCTTCAACAAATGGCGCAAGTGTTTCTATTTCAGTTAAAAGGTTTGCCTTAGCAATCAATGATGTTCATAACATTAAGATGCCTCTGTTCCCATTTTAGTAAAAAAGCAAAATACGAGATACTTGTTCCCTACAGCAAGAAAAACAGGACAGGCCATGAAATTGTTTCTGTATGAAAAGCAGATGAATTCTGCAGTGAACAGCAGTAAATAGCTCTCATCTAATTAAGTGGTGGGAAATTTGGTGACATCAAACCTTCAGGTCTGCCCTGAAGTGACTGGTTACCTGTGCCTGCCCTCTCTGCTGTTCTAATACTTGCCTGTGTATTTCTCTGCTCTCCTGTTTCCTTCCTGGCCCTCTCCAAGCTTCTTGTGGAAGGGTGTTCATACCTGGGAAGTGTGATTGCAAGCCCCAACCAAACCAGTGGTGAACAATTAAGAAAAGTCTTTTCCAGTGTGAAAATTGTTGGCATTGTCTCCTCCTGGCACACTGTTTCAGCACAGCCTGGCCAAGGCTGTGAGACTGAGAGCTCCAGGCAGGGTGGGTGAACACTTGGATGTTGGACTTCGGGGTGTTCCTGAAAGAGGAAAAACATCCTATTGCAGTGGACTTTGACTTTATGCAATGGTTTCTCTTTCTCCTGAATGACAGCCATGGGTGGCAGAGGATGGAGCGGCTCCTCCTTGGATACCAGGCCTTCCTGTAGATTTTGCATCTTCCCAGCTTCTGTGCTCCAATTAATAAACAGAAAAGCAGAAAGAACTACTATTCAGGAGGTGTAAACCTGGGCTGCAGATGAGAAAGTGCTTAATTTTTGTGTTCTGATCTCCCTTGCCTTCAGCAGCTGACCCTGCTGATCTGACTCCCAGCCCTCTGCCCTCACCTTCTCAGCCTGTTCTGCTGCCTGGGGTGGCCGGGGGGCTGCTGTAATTGGGCTGCAGGCACCTCCGGAGCGGCGCGGTGCAGGTGGCTGGTGCCCTGCAGCCGTGTCAGAGGGACCGACCTGCCCTCGGGCAGCCAGCTTCCCACACAACCTGGGCCCACCCAAGCCCAGACACAGCGGCAGCATTTTGAACCCAAATGTGTGATGGGAATTAATTAACTGGTTCAGCAAATTCCTGGTGAGGGACCAACAGACTCAGCCGAGGCTTCCTTATGCCACTTTTATCTGGTAGATAAGTGAGACATTTCTGTGCAGCTGCATCAACTCCTGGCAAGCACAGCAGCTGCCATGCTGAAATGTGCTGGCCAGATGCCCTTCACTGCCTCTTACCCTCGTTCTTCCTCCTTCTCCAAAATAATCATGCTCCATGAAACATATTAGATACTCTGAGATGTTTGAAGCTCTTCAGTAGTGACTGTGCTTCAGTAGGGATTGTTCCCACTGCCCCCACGGGATAGTTTTAGCTGCAGAGCCCTACAGTGTCTGGCTCCCTGCACTTTGTGACTTGTGTATGGGAAGATCCCTTAAAATTGTTACTGTGACAGAAAATACTGAATAGCTTGAGGTATTGAGGTGGTTGCACTACAGTAAAATGCTTTTATTTGCTTGCTAAAACCTGTGGGTGTGTAGCTTCAACACAAACCTCAAAAGGGTAGGAAAATACAAACACACCCATTTCAGATTGTTTTGTATTTATTAGCTCTTCAACCTCAAATCCTTACATACCTACACTATGGTATTGAACATGGGTAATCTAAAGTGAAATAGATTTTTCTTACTTAGGAAGACCTGTGGGTATGAGGACTCATGTTTGAAGTATTGTTCAAGGTCCTGTAAACACAGAAGTGCAGAAGGAACTTTCTTTTCACTGAAAATCAAAAGTAAATTTCATATATGGAATAGATTGCTTTATTTATTTTAAAATAAAGTAGATATAATTTCTCTCTCTCTTTCTCTTTTGTCTCAAACAGAGATACATCCTGCTGTGAAACCCAATGTAATCAGGTCAACACCAAGCCTTCAAAGTCCAAGCGCAAAACGACTGCTTGCACCCTCCAATCACTCTTCATTGAGCATTTTGGGAAAAAGAAACTACAGCCATCACAATGGGCTTGATGGTATGTAAAGGAATATAAAATATTTCTTTAACTCTCTGAATTGCAAAACTTTCTGTGAACCCAAGATGACATTAAATGAGAGGGTATAGACTTAGGAAAATGTAAGATATGAATGCCATATTTATGGCATCAGTGCAATGAATGGTGGTGCTTATTCATTGGAAAGGGATATATTAGTGCCATCTCTTACAAAAACTCCATTTAGTATGCTTCTTACTGATCTTGATTTAAAAAAAAGGGCAAGAAAAGAATAAAGCAAATTTGGTGAAGGCAGAGATGCAACATGTTTTATTTTGGCTTTTTGCATTGCACATTAGAAAGCCGCTGTCCCTGCAGAGGAGGAAGCAAAAAGTGTGTCACAGAGGTGCAGGAGAGGTTTATTCTGTGCACTGTGCAGTGCCAGAGGTGATGTTTAGATCTAGTGTATCCAGCCACTTCATTACACCTTGGTGCACACTGAGAGCAGGAATGAAGCTGTGCAAAAAACCCAAAACAAACCAAACAAAGCTCCCTCCCAAAAAAAGCCACAAAACCCCACAAAACAAACAAAAACCCACTAAAAAAAAAACAAACCAAATAAGATGGAAAATTGGGGGTAAGACTGACTTTTCTCAAATAATCTTTATTTTTCATCCTGAAAAGTGGCTCTGCATTATGGCTGATTTTTTTTATCATTACCAAACAGAAAGATTTTTCAGCTGTAACTGTAAACAGTTTTACCTTGTCCAAATAAGAGGAGAACCCAGCAGGATATAATGTTTGCACTAAAAGAAAATGCATGCATGCATTCCTGATACCTCTTTGTGAGATGTAACTTCTGTAATCCATTAGCTTGTTTGTTCTGTAATTGAATAAGGTTATTGAGGGTAGAAATCTGTCAGACGTTGGGCTCTCAAATGGAGTGTTCAGGAGATGATGTGCACAAAAGAGGTGTCTACCTGCTTTCATGCTTCACAGAATAGATCAAGGTAGAAAGGAGAGGAATTGCCTCTCAGACAAGCTCATAGAAATAGTATTCCAAATAAAAGGAGAAAAACTTGATTCATTATCCAGCATCTTCCCCATAATCGTGTCTTTCTGTCATTGCAAACACCACTTGTACATTGCAGTGACAACACCTACTGCACATTTTATAACACCTGGATAGGAATCATGACATCCTTTGTCAAGAAGTGGTTATTTAGAATACACAAGGAGAGGATTGCTTGCACCTCTGCTCAGTGTGCAGCTATTGCATCATAGACAAACCACATGCATGGCAACCCTGGCTCTTCAGGGGACCAAGGTGACTACCATGGGACTGGTAGTTGGAAGAAATTATATCTGCATGAGTAGGCAGAGCCATAAATGCTGAATTTCCACTGCAGCCTTTGAGGGTGAAGATCTGCACGAGTTGCTGCATGAGAATGTGGCCAAAGGCCTCCCCCTCCACCAGTGCTGACCATTGGACTGGACTCTCCATGTAAGCTTTGAGAGATGAATTACTTTCCCCTGGACATAAAGATGATCATGGAATCTTTTCCATTGGAAAAGACCTCGAAGATCATCAAGTCCAACCCTTAATTCAGCACTGATAAGCCCACCCCTAAACCCTACATGCAACAGCTTTTAAATCCCTTCAGGGATGGTGATTCAACCACTTCCCTGGGCAGCCTGCTCCTGTGCTTGACAACCCTTTCAGTGAAGTAGCTTTCTGTAATATCCAATCTAAACCCTCCCTGGCACTGCTTGAAGCTGTTTCTTCTTCTCCTATCACTTTTGTCTGTGAGAAGAGACTGACCCCCGTCTTTCTACAACCTGCATGTTTCTCCTTCAGAGAAGGTTGTAGCAATAAGTTCAAGGTAATTATCATGATTAAGCCCCTCCTTATGTCCTTGTAAGGAGGCATGCTTAAAAATCTGTAAAATTTTTCTTCTACTTAGTATGGATATTCTCTTCAAAGTAAAGGGTGTGTAAAACCAGTCATTATCTACACTGATTAGTATCACACAGTCAGCTGATTATGTTAAGGCAATTTACACAAAATAACATCTAATTTGAAAAATTAGTATTGAAAACTGCAAGTCATTGCTTTAGGGGATATTTCTGCTTATCTGTTTTCTGTGAAAACAACTTACTGGAAAGCATATATCCTAAATAAGTGAAATCTGTATTTTTTTAGTGCAAGAATGACTATCTTAATATCAAAAATGGCTATTTTGGTTATTATTCTTGCCCCTCTCTTTAATGAAAATGTGGAAAAGTGTAAATAAAATGCAATGAAAAAAGTAACAAACCAGTAGTAATGATACTGAACAGTACAGATCCTCTGTTTCTTCTGACTTAAATGTAATTACCTTCAATATTTACTATTTACCTCCTCCTCTGTTTATTGGTAAATAAATATAAAATGTTTTTTTCTTGTACTTTATCCAACTTCTCTTCAGTACCAGATCAGCTTGGGAAATGGTGGTTTCTGTGTCATTTCCCTGACCACAGTGTACTATTTGTGCAGTGAAATGTTTTGCCAGCCCCCAGAGTTTGTGTGTTACTATAAATATACTAAAAAGCTTTTTTGGTTCCAAAACACTATCGATTGCTGTGGGGTTTATTGCATTGTGTCAATTAACAGTATGCAGAAAGACTGCTATGGAGATGGTGACAGATCCTGCCTTTCAGTGCGTGCTTTGATGAAATGAGCAAACAGAAAGGAGCACGGGGGACTTATATTAAGTCTCATTTCTTGCTCTTTTCGTAATCTTAATGTTATTGACATAGAAATGTCTGCATTTTCAAGTTTACTTTTTTCCCTGACAGAATTAGAAATTTGTTGTACGAAAGCCACATAAATATGTCTACTTAAGATATAGAATATTTCACAGCTTTCAAGTAAATGTTGCTTAGGCTTGTGCAAATATATATTTAGGTTAGCATAGTTTAAGTTGATCTGACTGCCTGGATGAGTGCCTTATTTTGACAGAATTTGTTTTTAAGCAAATTAATAATTATTTTCTTGGAATGTAGCAGTACATTATGGAAATGGCACTTTTTTATGCCTCTGTGGGGAAGTGGGGAAAGATTATGAGAAACATCATTAATATTTAGTTAAATGCTTTTAAGAATAATAAACAAGAATATGATTAGCATTTCTTATACAAGCCTTACATTAGCTTGTGTTTTGCTTTTAGCCAATGCAGCACAAGATTCCCTTTCAGTTTTCCATGGATACACCTCCAGAAAGGGTCTGGTGCAAGTGGTAGGGGTGACGGAATTTGGCATTTTTGAGTGATTTTTCTTGATCTTTGTTGAGAAGGATGAGGGAACTCCTTTCTCTTTTGATAAATGGGGATGTTGTGCCCTGATATCTTGTTATGGAGTGTCAGTCATGGATATAAGGCATGGACATGAGTGAAATTGCCCTGCTTAAGTGCTGTGTATTGTAGCTGGACAGAGAGGATCTTGTAGGTTTTTGTGTCCTTTATTGTAGGAGGAACACTTTTCCTGGGTGATCTTAAAAAAGTGTTTTTCATTTTATTTTCAAACAACAGCAAATCTTGCATTCTGTAAGATGTAATGAAAAATGACAGTGAAATGGCATTTCGCTGTTCTGGAAAACAAAGTCACAGTACTTTGAGAACTTTTGTGTAATATACATGGTGGAGCGTTTAACTACTCTGAGATGCAGCATTTCAATTGCTGCTGAAATTAAAGTCAGCATAAGATATTTAAGTGGTTCTCTGCAGTGAAGATATCCTCTTTCAAGTGGGAAAATTCCATCTTCAGAAAATCACGATGTTGCAGAAGGTTACATGTATCCAATTTTGTGACTGGAGTTGATGATGGGAAGATTTAGGTGTGACTGTAAAGTGCTTTAGATATTTTGAATCTGATCTTTAAATTACAGTGTCTGAAATTACTCCAAGCAATTACTTTCTCCCACAAGCTGCTTAACTGTGAGCAACAGTGGGTCCAAGTAGTCAAGTTTCACGTCAGCCTATTGTTTTGGCAGGGTGAGTAATGATAATTTTGCCTATAGTATTTGGAAACATCAGATAGAGGTATTTTACACAAGAATAATCTGTCATCTGGCACGCATTTCCTTGCCTTTCATGCATCAGAACCAGAATATCCACAGGATGTCCAAGGCATCAGCTTCACTAATGAGGCGATGGACAAAAATAAAAGGACCAGTTTTTCATAGCTGAAGAGACCCTAATCAACAGCCCTGATCCTCCTCCTCTCTTCCCTGCCAATACCTTTAGTGCTGTGTTTCAGTCTGAGATGTTCTGCTGCCTTCACAAGAGGATTCTTTAAACAATCAAATATACTGAAATACGCAGCAAATACACGAAGTGTCTAGGAATGAGCCAACAATTTTAGGGTCTGTTTTCCTAGGAACCCACCCATCTCTGTCCTGGCAGGATGAGAAGGTGACATGAAAAATTGGCAAAGGGAGAAAGACGTCAAAAAAATGTACCTTCTCTCTTACATGCTGCTTTGGTCAACCCTCGTCTCTATGCCTAGGACTGATACTATTGGATATGGAGGAGATAAGCAATGATGAAAGGCTTAGTTTTCAATCCCATTTTTCCATGGGCAATTTGTGGCTTTCCTTTGACAAACAGATGAAAACATAAGCAGTGTCACTGACAAGCAGGAAGACTGAAGCCTTTCCTCTCCCAAATTATCTTGAAATAGAGAAAATAGTTATAATACATGTTTCATCATAATTAAGTTCACAAAAGCTTATGTGAAAGTATATTAAAGGGAAGAAGTTTTCGCTCTAGGATGAAATTTTTTAGCAGTGAGTGAGTTGTTTTTTCTCAAAGGTGTCTGATGGTTGTTATCACAATACTATGTTTCAGTAGAGAGGGAGATGTTCTGCTATGGTGGCAGGCGAGCAGCATGGATTGCACATCAGTAAACATCTGGCACTCTGTTACTTTAAAAAAGAAAACCTTAAATTTTCTTTTACACATTAAAAAACAATAACCTTATGTCAGGGTTTGGGATACCTTTTGTTTAGCTCTTTGTGTTGGAATTTTTTCCCCATTCTAGCTGCTGGGGGGGGTATAATGGCGAGTGATTAGTTGCTTGATGAACCTTGATGGTGGATCATTAAGAAGGGACAAAGAGATGAATGCAGCTGGCTAGCCTTATCTGGACTCCCTGATAGCTGGGATGGTTTCCCCTCAGAGTGGGGCAGGGANTTCTTTGGCAAATACCTGTCTTTGAAACCAGGACACCTTACCAAAATTGTTATATATAAATTTATCATACCAGTGATTTCCAACTGAAAGAGAAGAAGTGAGTTGTGACAAACCAGCTACTATGTGAAATTTTGCCATTTCTTCCATGCTGGAACACAAGGAATGATTAATGCTGAATTGTGTATGCTCACTCTTCCCAAAAGTGAGAGACAAAAGCTATATATTGCTCCACAGTCAGTTTTCCCTCTGAAGTTTACTTGGGATACATATGTTCCAGCTTTAGTCTTTGGTATAGCCAGAAAACGCTTTAAAATATTCAGCTACAGATTTCTCAGTCAAATGCGTGCACTGGTATTGATGGAAATGTGAACATGGAAAATAGATCACTCAGGAAAATATGATGCTGTGTTACTGTCATTTACTGGGGAAGCAAAGGATTATGAAAAGGTGTTTATTGCTCTTAGTTACTTCCCCAAGTATATTTCTTTTATGCTTATATCATTATAGGAAATACTTAAGAGCTCAGTCCTACCTTTCTATACAAAGTCATTAAAACCATCTCTGACCCTCAAGAGGTTGACCTGGCAACCTTTTTACCTTTAATTTTTGCAACTTGCACAAGATTAGCCAATTTCTCTCTATTTTCACTGTGCAATTGGAAGCAATCATTTAAAATATTTATTAGAAAACTAAAATACCCTAGGACTTATGTTTCTGTGGTCAGTAAATTCACTTGTTTTTGCAGAGGTACAGATGATACTGAAGATGATGAACAACTGACAACTACCAGAGCCCAAATAATGTGCCTAGAAAATTATGCAGGCCTTAATTACTCCAGGACATTACTGCTGACATTGTCAATCATTTGTAGAACTAAGCTACTGCATCTCATGTTTGCATGTCTCAAATGATTTTTTTTCCCTATTTAAATTTTTGTATTATTAAACAGTGATTTGATGATTCCTCGCTTCCCTCTTCAGTCTTCATTCCTCCAACCACAGTGATGCAAATGATATTGTAACTTAACATGAAAAATAATCAAGTAGGACAAAAATATTTTTGTCCAAAAAAAAATAGAAGAGAAATATCTTTTCCCCATAGAATTTCTTGAAATTGAGAAAATTATTCGTCTCACAATGATAAACGTGTACATTGAATTTACATTACAGTTATCTTCCAAGTATTTGAGCTCCTTGGATTACAAATAAAAGGACAGTGTTCCATTCTGTGTCTGAAGACTGCTTAAACTGCAGGGTATTTTTCAGTGAGAAAAGGTAAGCAGTGTAATTTGGTCACAGGAGTGCTTGGGAGGAGCAAAAGCATTTCTGCAAACCCAGGTTTCCTTGGATTTCCCCTGAGAAAGATCGATTCCTAAGCATGTTGTGTATTTTTTAAAATACAGACAGCGATTACTTTTGTTATGCCAAAGTCAAAATACAATTTCCATTCAACTGAAATGTTCAGGTTTACTGTGTCTTGAGAAAAGTGAATTATTTCCCAGGGTGAAAGTACATTAGAAATTGAATAAGGAACTATTATTAATTCCTTCTGCATTTATTCCTTTCTTTCAAAAATGCATCTTTGGTTTTGTAAGGCTTCTTTGCCTACAATCAATTCACAAAACACAAAACTAGAATCACATTCATGCTTTAAAGCACCACTTTGAGTGTGCCATAGATCCCTTTGCTTTTGCTGTGCTGAGGAAATGAATGCTGATAGAAAGACTGGAGTGTTGCATCCCTGAACTCACCAGTGCAGCCCGTGCTTCTGGTAACACTGGTGACAGCAGGGATCAGGAAGAGCAAGGCATGTGGGATTGCATGTGGAGGAAAGGGCAGTTCATGCTAAAGTGCCCCATTTCTGCTGTTGAATCAGAGTTTCTTGTTTTAATACACAGGTAACCTGTAGACAAGAAGCTGCAGTAACCCTGGCTCTTCTAATTGACAGAATGAATCAGCTCTTAAAACAGCAAAAAACACTGTAATTAAGTTAACGTTTAAACCACAATGCAGAGAGCCAGAGCTTAATTCCTAGAATCACTACTTTCCCCTGGTATTATTTTAAAGAATTACAGTTGCAGCGAGAGAATGCTGTCTGTTGGATAACAGGTTTAGCAGCATATTACCTCCAGAATTACGCGTTCTGGATTCAAGATCTGGAGTTCATACTCAAAGTGCTTCTGTGTATGATTGCTGTCAAGTAGGTTGATTATTTTTTGTAAGCTGTGATTGCAGAGCAATAGTTCTTAACAATTTTAGTACATAATGCAATAGGGAAGGCACCTTCACAAAGTGCTTAGGCGGGGAACTGGAAAGATCCTGTGTCTACTCTGTGATGATTTTGTGTGGTTTTTCTTTTTTTCATCTGTATATTCTTTCTCCAGTGTTTAAAATTTCTGTCTTGGGAGAATAAGGGTCTTCCTCAAAAATTGTTCTTAGTATCAGGCATAAATAAATATGTATTTATTTATTTTTAATAATAGTTTTGAATTAACAATGTCACTTGTTTAGTTGCTACAAACTTGGAGGTAAAAACGAATTAGGTTTGGTTACTCAAAACATTGATAATCCAAATGGAGAAGAAATAACAAAACAGTCTCCTTTCTCAGCATATTTCATAAGTTGGTCCATCCTGGGTGAAATTAACCTTTAAAGTCTTATGCACCATGATAAACTGAGATGTTGCTAGGATTAAGCAGCTCTGCTATTGCCAGTATGCCTTTATTTTCCACACGTCAAAATCACATTATCTTCCTGCATATTTATTCTGGAAGTTTTAGAAGTAGGACATGTTCCAGCCATTAATATTGTCAATGATCCCATTACAGATAAAAGAAAAATATCCGGTGACTAAGTTTTCTATCAGCAGAAATAAAGAATATCACATATACAAATAACACATGAACAACTGGAAAAGGGTTCCGATGTGAGTTCTGTCCTGACCTGAGAACTTTTAAGGGAATAAAAAATAGCATGTTGCTGGGGAATAATATGTTACCTTGAAATAATTATGTAGCTGACCCCATGCCTTAGCAGTGCACTTTTTCTGATATAGCCTTAAATGGTTTTACAGAGGGAAATTTCATGGTCTGCTACTGCCTGGAAACAGGGAGAAACACTGGATGGATCAATATGATTGGTAAAGCACATTCTAATGTGAGGAGATTTCTTCTACAACTTATTCATTTCTATTTGAGTTCAAATAAATGTGTTGTAGAAAGGGCACAGGAGCATCTTAGGCAGTTTCTGCTGTTGATGCATCAATTTTTCCACAATAATAAACTTATAAATATCTTGTCAGCACTGAAGCTGCATTTACTGTAATGTGCCCACTTTGCAGCACTAAAACCCCTTGTTAGTGATGATGGTGTCTGACCATTTCTGCCTAAAGTGGAGCAATCCACTCCACTGGCACTTCATTGGCCTTGAGAGGAGAATCAGTCTCTGCCCTGGAGTTCCCTTCCTGCTGAAGTGGTGCAAGTACAGCTCATTGTCGTGCATGACATCCTTTGCTGTAAGAACTCATTTATAAACCAAGTATCCGCTGGTGCCAATTTCTCTAAAATTCGAGCCAGATTACTTCAATTCCCTTAGGCACTCTAGAACTTGGCAGATAAAACTGAAAATCCAAAGTTTTGTTTTCTGTTCTGTTCAACACCAAGATGTTTGTGGTTTTTAAATAAGCTCTGATGCCCTTAAGCTCAGCTGGAGTTTGCATTGCTATGCAGACCTCTCGTAAAGGTTTTCAATGCTACGTGACTGCCTTTTTAAGGAAGGACTTTCTTCCTTAGTTGCCTTAATTAAAAGTTTTCCACAAAATTGGCCGGTACATCCATGCATAAGTGTTTTTCAGAACATGCCAAGTCAGGGTGCAGTTATTTTTTGGAAGTAATCGGTCTCTCCTCAGTTCTAAAGTCTGAATATTTGTGTATCAGAGTATATAAGAGTTTAAATTGTGTGACATGGCACCTTAATTAGTAGTCTCTGCTAGATCCTAGAATCTTTTGACTATATCTACTAATTAAACAGTTCTTTTCCTACCTTTTTATTTATGGATATACTTAATATACTTTAATTATACTTTATTTATGGTCTTTGAGGTTTGGCAAATTAGATGATGTTTCAGTATCTACAACAAGAAAAATATATGCAAAAACCGGAGAATGATTTTATTGCATGATATAACAGGGATATTTGCAAATATAACAGATCTTTCTTCACTTCTTTGCTGGGTTTTATTATTAGGTTATCAATATGGTGATATCCTGGAGTTAACAGCTGCTAGCACTGCATTAACAGTGTCTGTCAGGTTCTTTTCAAAAATACACTGTTTAACAATTTCCAGGAAAATTCAGTTGTTCCTCAGTTCATTTTAGGGAGATCTTCTCAGTTTCACAGACAGCTGAGTGAGAGTGTGTCTGAGTATTTTGGGACAATCATGGCTAAGCATAGTTTTTATAGATTTGGCATATAGAGCTATGCCAAAAGCACAGAGCCTCTGAGTAAGAGGGAAGGTTTCAAGTATCTCACTATAAAAAATATGGAATTTTGTTTGTTGGCTTTGATCATTTTGGGGGTGACTGAAAGTGCTGTGTAATGTATCTCTTCTGTATTTCAAGAGACAAGAGGCCCCATTCTTTGTGTATAACAGGGTAATTCTGCCTAAGTTCAGGGTTCTTCAGGAAATACTGTGCTCCTGGAGATAAATTGGTTGGGGTTTTTTCTGCGCATTTAGGCTTACAAATGGAATTAATCTTTGTCTCAATTATTCATTATTCCATGAATGCAGTCTCTGGGTTTTCTCAGGAATATCCAAGTCCTGAAATTATTTTACTGGGATGTCAAAACCTATATATATATAAAAATTGTAATAGCAAAAATTACATTACTGTGAAGATAAAAATTTAACAGATTATAGAGTTCTTCACTCTACTGTGATCTCTTACTTTATAAGAGTGCCAAATATGTTCAAGTATCAGGAAGCAGTAGACTGTCACAATATTTAGTTTTTATACTACCGGTTTAAAAATTGCCTGGAGAACTGGTGACCTAAATGTATTTTTAGATATGATAACTTTTGTGTGAAAAAAAAGAGAGGAAAAGAGGGCTGGTAGAGGATCCCACAACTAAAATATTGCTGGTTTTATGTAGGTATTCACCTTACAGTACCTCTGTCAATGTGACCTTAGTGATATAAATGTTTTTTATTTAAAATTGATTAAGGATGAAGACTTGTACAAATGTAAACATAAACCAGATACAGGAATTTCTATTGAATGTTGGAGTTTATAAATAGTTTGAAGTGTTTAAAATGGCTTATCTTTTTTCTATCAGTGATTGAATTATACCTTCAGACTAGTTAAGGTGACTGCTCAAAATGAGAAATGCCAATTTGAGAGTGTAATTACCTTTTTTCAGAAAGAGATGTGAAGCTGTTGTCATGTCCTTTTAATCTCTTTAATGCTATTTTTAACAATAATAAAAACTGTGAAGAATTCTTTGTGTAAATGACACCAGTTGGAAACCCTGTGAGAGTCACAATTTGGAACCAAGGCAAGAATAAAAAAAAATTGTAATTATTTTGCATTGATCTCACTTGCAGAACTCAGATTCTGCTGATTCAACTCATTCAGAATTGTGAACTTTTTAAGCAGAGCTGCATGTAGTGTTGATAAATGGCCCTTCCTTAAGAACTCTCTGCTATAGCCAATAAAGTGTCCTACCCAAATTTTGAGCAAGTCTGTGAGACTACTGGTAGTATCATCTCGCATCTTATAGACCAGCAATGAATTTGCTTGCAGATTTTTAACTGTTTATGGGTTGTTTTTTTTTACTGAAGTTGTACTTCTTTGAAAAAGAACAATGTCTCTAATATGTGAACGGTAGCATTTTAAAGCCAAAGAGGGTGCATTTTCTGTTCTTGGGGAAAGAAAAAACCAAAAGTAATCTGAGTTAAAGAGCACAGTGAAATCTATGTTAATTATTGGCCTAGTAGTGATTGCTGTGCAATTTA
>VYZT01016389.1:0-17357 GCA_013400735.1 Pomatostomus ruficeps
AAAGAAAGGAGAGACTCTAAAAAGTTCCACCATCTTTCTCTACAGTAAAGAAGATTTACTGCCTAATATTATTCAAGTTTGAGGTTTTTTTGTTTGTTTCGTTTTCTTTGTGCCTGCGTGCACATCACTTGTTAATAAACAGTTTCTTTTTCACGTCTCTCCAAGAAGATTTTAATTCCGAACCTTGGCTAGGGGGAGGGGCTGTAATTCTGCCTTTTAGAAGAGATACCTTTTCGGAGTCTCCTCCCAAAATTTGTCTCAAACCGAGACAAATCTTTTTGGCGCCCAACGTGTGACACTTTTGCTGTGCAATATCCTCACTGAGCAGGTCAGGAACCTGCTAAAAGCGTCTTGTGTCCTTCTGATGATAGTGCACACCGCAGTAGTTTAATGGTTTTTGCTACAGTCTTACTACATTGTCTCTTCATCCATAAATGTCCACTATAACTCCTTCCCTTCTGCAGTCATTCGGGACTCCTTTTTCCACAAAATCTTGCTCATGCAGAATTTTGTGAAAAAAAAAATGGATCTCAACAAAAATCTCCTTTGAATCAATCTCACTGAATCAATCTAGTTGAAAAAGGTTCTTGAAGAAAATCTCATTTTCCCATTTTTACATGACTCTTTTCTGAGCTCACTTTATAATTGCCTGTCACAATAAGGTATTATTTTTCTCTTTAGAGCTCAGAATCAATTTTTTTCCTCATTCATACATGAGGTAGATTCGTGTTTAAACTAGCTAAGAAATTCTGAAAATTTCAACTCGGCTTAAAATGAACTTTATCAATATGGTCCCTACATTTCCCACATCTTTTCATCACACCTTTACAAGTTCCTTTTTTATGTTCCTTCATATTCATGCTGTTGGCAATAGTCATGTGGTCTTGTTTGCAGGGTAGCGTGCCTGAATGGAGCTAATGCTGTTCAATGTGTGCAATGAGAATCTCAGCAGTGATAGAAGAAAATAGAAATCATCATCAGTTTCTCATAGTGTAACATCTCATTGCAAACTACTCATACTGTTTATACAGCAGGAAAATCCATTTCTGAAAATCCCAGATAGAATCTTGACATCCTCCCTATTCTAAATATGTCACAAATCCTAGTGACTTATGTAGTCAAATGCTGTCCTGCTTCTAATGCTTGTGGTCTTCCTGCTATTGCTACCATGAGCATTTCTGCGAGGTCTTGCCTCCTGTAGCCCAGGAAAACAGTTCTGCCATGTCCAAGAGCTGGCCACTGATGCTCAAAGTCCCCAAGGCTGAGGCCCCTCAGGCATGCATTGTCCAGACTTGGTTTTAGCATCCTGGAGATTGCTTTGGCATATTTAGCTGCAACAGCAATTTCTCCAATGACGAGGTAGCCATGTCTCATTTTATTTCTTACTTTTCTATGGTATAACCGCAATTTTAATATATATAGTAGTAACAAATGGCTATTCTGGGTAAACTGGATTATTCAAAACTGCAGCACAATGATGTTGCAGAATAGATGAAGGAAAGTGAGCATGGAACGGCTTGTGGCCAAGGAGATGGGGAAACAGCGTAATCAGCTAGTTTAAGGATGTAAGCCGAAGGACACTGTGTCCTTGACGAGGGAACAAGATGCTTGTAGTTAGGCAAGAATGCAAAAGGAGGATGGGAAACGAGAAAGTTGGCACTAGCAAAGAGAAACATAAAGAGAGGGAGTTGACTTGCAAAAGCACACCAATAACACGCTTGGATTACAGAATATGTATGAGCACATTATAAGACTTATATAACGGCATGTAACTGATCAATAAACGAAGCTCATTGCTAACTCATACTGGGTCGTCCCCTCTGCAACATAATGATGCAACGTAGAGAAACAGAGACCCAGTATGACAGCAGAGCCCTTGAAATGGAGGACAAGGAATAGAATGCAGGAGAGTGCAGGCATGGGATGGTAAGAGAGAGGTTGACATTGAAGACTCCAGAGTTAGAAACAACTCACCAAAGGGCAGATAAACAAATGCAACTGTAGGAGCTGGGTAAAATAAATCTAAGGGTATCAAAGAGAACAGCAAACAAGTACTGAACATTTCTAACCCACACTGTACCCAGGAAATTTCAGGAAGTTGCAGAGCAAGGAAGACAAGGGTGTAAGGCATCTTAGAAAACATGCAGATTGGCCCCATGTGGACCCTATTGTGAGGAAAAGGATGCCATTGCAATCGATTTCACACTTTTTCTGGGCAAACAAAAAAAACCGAACAGCATCACTCTCTTCCCGGTGAATAGTCTGGGACACTGTCAGATCTTTTTAAAGAAATCCCCATTCCCCCTCCATCGAGACTAAAGTTGCTCACCTTAGGATTCAGAGGGTTCTGGATGGATAAGTGTAAGAGCAAAGAAATTAAATAAAATTAAATTGTATTGTACTTATTTATTTTTGTTAAGCCTTATTCTGTAATAGTTTTGTTCTATTCTTTCTCTTTTTTTCCCCCATAAACTAATTAAATCTGTTCTAACATTAATTTCATTAGGCTTTTAAGATTTCAATTACACTAAAAATAAATTCTTAGCTTTGCATGTAAGCTGAGTTTCTGTTTGCCAATACAATATTTTGAGTGTAGGGGGCTATCTGATTAATGTAGAAATATGCAACAGAGATCTATATCTGAACTACTCACTTTAAGCTTCTTGTAAGCAATAAAAATCAGTCCATGATCAATGGAGTCAAAGATGTAATTCATCTTAAAGCAAATATTTAAATTATATTCTGTTTCTAGTGATTATGAAGGGATTCTCAATTTGTACCTTTGAAAGATCATTTACACTGAGGTCTTCTGAAGTTAGAGATGAGTTTCATTGTGTTTAGTACATGAAAGTTAGCACAGCTTTTGTTTTTATATTGCGTCAGAAGCTTTTAGTCCAGCGCACATTCAGCCCAACAAAAAGAGTATCGCTTTGAAGTAGCTCATACCGTGTTGCAGGGATTGAAGTAATCGCACTGCTTCACTATTTTGATCAGTAGCAACAAAAAAACCAACATAGTGAACCTTTATCTGCCCATATACACCACCTCAGTCTTTTGAGACTGTGTACCCATATAAGTAAACCTGGCAAGGATGCTCTTTTCCATGTTCATGACACCCTTTTCTCTCACACTTTCCCACAGCTGTTTAATTCTTACAAGAGCATGTCTCATAAAGTTAAATCATCAAATGTTGTAATCAGAGTATGATTGTTTGCTGTGATGCTATGGGAATATTTACGAGGAAAAGGTCTGCTCTAATGTTCAATATGATACAGCAGGAAAGGAAGATGGTCACCCAGTCTGACTTTATCTTTCCCCTTTTCCAGCCTCCTTAGCAGCAGAGCTAAGAAGCAGTCTTATGGCTTCCCCATTCACAAAACCACAAAAAATTGTCATTCAATTGAGTGTGACACTTCTCATCTGTCCTGTTTTTACTTCAGTAAGGGAGGATTCTAAACCCCAAAGATAAAAAACAAAGAGCAGTTTCAAAGTTAAAAGTAAATGTGTAATATACCAAATATTTACAAAAAGATAATTGGTAATTCTACTCAGGTCTCTCTTCAAGAAATTAATTAATCTGGATCTTGTATGTACTAAAGCAATCAGCATCCTTTCCAAATAGGACCAACAGGAGAACACTGCAATTAGCAAGTGTGGGCACAGCCTTGATTTATAATGAACCATGAAATAAAATACTTTATATACATGAACACAAAACACTTTGCATTCTTGCAGTGATTTGATCTTTAAATTTCAATTTGGTGCTTCTGAACAAGTGGCTCAGGCCTTTGACTGAAAAACTTTTCATATGCAAAAGACTTTTTTCCTTACTTTCACTAGCTTGCTTTAAGTAACCAATAAGTGTTCCTTGCTTTACATTAACTAATGAAAGATTAATATAAAAATATTGATGAGAAGTATACTTTGAAACTGCTTACAAGTTGGAAATACCTAGCCTTATATGTATTTTATTATCAATTTGTTGCACCAAGTTACGGAGGGTGTTTTATTTTTAATGGTTAATTAGACTCAAAATCTTCTATGGGCAAAAGGAACATACCCAAGAACTATATTGTTAGTCTGATTAAACTTTAACACAATAACCCTAGAATTATTATTATTGTCCTTATAGTGATCCTAATTCTGATGGTTCAAGTTAAATACAGTTCCAGTGACACAGACACAGTGCCTACCTCCTTTCTTTGCCGTTCTGCTGACCCTTCCACAGCCACTTTGACTACTCAGTTAAATGACGGCATCAGCTGGAGCAAGATGACAAATGTCCTGTGTCCTGGGCTGGGAGGAGTGTGACACTGACATTGACAATTTTGTCTTCCTCATTATAGGCTCCACTTGGGACAATTGTTACACATTTACTAATATGCCCTGCACTATGTTTTTTTATTCTACAGGACCCTTTTGCATCCAAATTTTTTATATGTGGTAATGGGTTCATTTTATTTTCTTAGTTAACCCTGAAGTTGCTTTTGCTGATTCCCAAGGTTACCCTTCTTGGATATGTGGTAATCATCCTAACTGAGCTGTTAAGGCCTGAGTCTCCCCTGGGAGAGCAAGACCTCCCAGAACCTGCCCCTGCCTGTGCCCCTCTTACCAAGTTATGCCCATACTTCTCTACACAGAATTTTTATCCAGGAAAAAATGCTACCCATTGGTAGCTCATTTGCACAGAATAACTGCTTGTCATTACAACCTCTTTGTTATACATCCATAAATGTGTATTACAAGTATGAATGTTTGTGTGTTTTAGTAACAAACATACACCATGGATTTATACAAAAGTTTAACTATAGGATGTAAGAGTCCCCCAGTCGTTAGATAATTGTTTTTAGATACAAATGCTAAAACATGGCACCAGACAGACCAAGAGAAGTCCAAATAAAGTCCAACAAGCACTGAAGCCTGTGCTGTGAGGTTAATGTGGTCTGTTATTTTCAACGGCAACATCATGTTTACTGCACCACAAGGTTATAAATTCTTCTAAAAAAGCCCTAAAAATTAGTTAAGGGGATATAATTTCAAAGAATTTTCTTGGGCAGTATTGAGGCCATGTTAGAAAGAAAGATCATTTACAGAGTTATAAAGCATAGTTTTCCAGTAGCAAAAAGAAGACCCATGCATGAATAAGTAAAGAGCAATATTCTAAGCAAACCCTTAATAATGATTAAAGAGTTGGGCTTGTATGAGACAGGGTTGAAAACCATGAAGCTGTAGACACGGAACACTGCTACTTTCTGTTGATGAAGAGGATGGGGTAAACTCCTTCTTCATGCCACCAGGCACAGAATAAAACAGAACAGGGCTTGTTCAAAGGAAGTAGGTAAGATTTATAGTTTTTCTCTCAGATTCAGGAAAGAAAATAATAAAATTGTTACTGCCTACCAACAGTCAGTGTTCCACTGTAAGAGACTACTAAGACTTTGGTTAATATTGTTTATTTCCTCTGATATATTGACCTAAAGTGGTGATGGTTCTTGCTTCTTTTAGAGTCGTGAAGAGTTTAAGTAGTGACAGCACAAAAGTGCTACACTCATTGTGGTTTTTCACTACAGCTCTGCATAATCACCATATGCCCAGTTCTTATTTCACCAGCAGTGCTTTAGTTCTAGTAATAGGACTGATTCCAAAGTATATATTCTTGGCACCCTGTAAGCAGATCCTGTGATTTTAAGCATACATGGAGATTCAGTACTCTCTGAAATAAAATTCACACTATTTTTCCAGCATTTTTTTTATTATTATAATTAAAACACATTGTTGCAAAGCTTATGAAGGTGAATCCTAGAGATTCATCCATATACAAGTATGAAACAAATATTTACTGCACAGACATCTAAAGAGCTTTTGTCTTTACATGAATTCTTGAAAATATGTTGAGTGGAATGACATTTTCCAGAGAATTATTACATTCAAAATATAAATAAGTCACAAATGCATAAAAGGCTCATTTTTTTTCAAACTAACAGAACTACCATGCACACACATGAACATCTGCTTATGCCAGGCAGGAAGAAGTGTCTACTCCTCACTCTGAAAAATCTATCTAGAAAATCGAAGGCCAAAAACATTAAGCTGAAGCATGCCACATTACATATTAGTGTTAGGACAAAATAAGCTGAATCATAGTATGACTCTGAACTTTCAGAGTACTTTGGGGGAAAGTTTATGTATGTCACATCTTTACAAAATCAAGTTTGTACTCTAAATATAATTTCGAGTGCACCAGTGTCTAAAACTCTCCTTTCGTAATTATTTGCTTTCTTAAGAAGATGAGTGAAGCTCAGTGGCTAGAAATGTTTACCCCAGGCAGAGGGTGGGCCGGTGGTTAGCTGCTGCTGATGTTTGTTGGAGCACTTACTGTATCACTTCAGGGTCTGAGTGTGATCCGCTCCTCTATGGCAAAGCTGGGTGTGTTAATATACCCTGCAGTGATGTTAAAAGGTTTAAAGTGGTGATGCTGTCAAACTAGCTGTGTCACCACATTCAAAGCTTTAAAACACAGTTACAGCTTGAAAAATTATTCTAAAACCCCCACATTCCTACCCAGCTGATCTATTCCCCATATGCACTTGATGTATATCTGCTTACTTTACTGAATAAAACAAAGGTTTCGTAATGTTAGCACTGCAAAACTAAGACAGCTCTGAAAGATTGCACAGGATTTCAGTCTGGCTCATATATCACCATCAAACTTGACAGATGAATTCCAGCTGCAGAATATTTATTACTGATGAAGATGTAGAAGAGAGGAAGAGCAGATTCCTAATTTAATTTGCACAGTAGGCGGTTAAAAAAATTAATCTTTTGACTCTCACACGTACACAAACCCCAAACAAATCAAAACAAGCAAACACCCAAAAAAACACACAAGAAAAGCAATCAGGCAATCATTAGAACAAAATGGAGAATATTTATCCCACTAATTTTGGTCTTGAATGTCAGATTTATTCAGAACAATAAAAGTGGGGAACTCAGGCCCTCTGTCAGTCAATGACAAAAGGTAGTTGTCTCTGAGAAACAGGGAATGTGTGCGTTTGGTAAATGTGAGATTTCAAGTTAGAGATTTATAACAACCTAAAATGTAGGCTGTGAATTTATACCAATATTACTCTCCATCACTTCAACAGTCTTTTTCTGAAGTACCAACACCATTATGAATGCATACAGAGGAAACTTCTTAAGCATACCTTTCTTACCAAGAGGAATGATATTTTTTCTGTGTACTTAACATTAGTTTCTGAAGCTTTCTTTTTAGGCAGTAGCACGTTAATAATCTTACTGGAGTTAAGACTGTTTACTACTGTTGCCTGTTTATTCCTGCATGGTTAACACCATGGCCAGCTAAAGGGAGATAAAGGATATGGATTCTATGCGTGTCACCTGCAGCTATTTCTGAAACTCTGGGCAACACTGTGCAATGCAAGGCTCAATACATGTTTGTGTAGGTTCCTCAAATCTGAGACTTCGATGTACTGCACAATGGCTTTTATTCATTTTGAAAGAAAAATGTGAATTTTATGCCTCTGTGCCTTAAAAGAACCTTGATGTATTTCATTATCAGGAACCATGGCAAATCGGTAGCTCACTATAGCAAGAAAACCTTAAATTATGTGTATATAGTCTGCTTTGTAGCTCTCCTTAATGTGAAAAAGTGCAGCAAGTTTTTCTTGGACTGATGCAATCCACAGCTGAGATGCAAGGACTTTGTTCTTGCAGCTACTTCATTTCTAACCACTACCACTAAATGTGATGTGAAATGAGATTAGATAAGAAAGCTACGTAAGGCAATTACTCTTCCTTTTCTCTTTATAGTCAGAAAAGATAGACACTTGGTCAGTATAAGCTTCTCTCTTAAGAACTTACATGTCAAATTTCAAGCTCAAAAGAATTAAAGCACACAAAAAACGGCTGCAGACAACAAACCTTAGGAAGAAACCAGTGTGTATCCTTAATCAGCAGCAGTTGCTTTATCTTATACTGCTTCTGTGAAGATGTAATTCTAGCATCTGGAATTCAGGCTGTTTCCAGTTTAAGGCCATTCTGTTGCTCTTTGGAGGGTTTTGGGAGATCAGATCTATCTCCCAGACATCAGTTCTCACAGTGACCACAAGATCCTGGCAATGTTTTCTCACTAGAACCAATATATTTGCTGTGCTGCCGGAGGAGGCTTGTGAATATGGATCACAGAATTTTCACAGATGCTTGACTGAGAAATGACCCTTTATTGCTTTCAGCACTAAATACAAAATTCTTTTCTTTCAGCTGACACTAAATACAAAATACATTTATTTCAGCCAGGCTTTCTTCCATCAGTTCTTCACACATGTAAATTCAATAACCCCTACCCCTTACCTCCAAAAAGAAACAATCTGTCTCTCCCAAAGGATATAAAATAAAAAGGATTGTTCATTTCTGTTTTAAAATGTTAGGAAAGTTTTACAGGGATCAGGACTTAAAAAGCATTAAGATTAAAAAAAATGAAAAAGACACTGAAGCAAAGGTGAGAATCATTCACAAAATTTATATGGAACTAAATGTGTTCATGATGAATATCAGAAAAAAATATGTGGCTGATGACTATTCAATGATTTTTATCTCCTCCTTTTCTTCACATTTTTCAGTAGGCGTCTGACTTTTCTACTCCCAGTATATAGATAAGCAATAGTCAATGTGATACATGAGGGAAATTCAGTGGCTTATCTGTGGAAACCTGTTAGCTCATACTTGACCAAAAGTCCAGTAAAATTTTAAAAGCCAAATTCAAAAATGTAAAGATTATTTCTTACTCTCCTAATTGGCTATTTCAGGGCAATACAGAATCTTGTGGGTCCAAATATGTGCTACACATATGGAAAAAAAATCAGGAATAGTGTTCACACAATTCAGTTTGGGAAAAGAGATTTAAAATGTTTCCAGCAAGCTGACATACCTGAGAATTTTTTTCTAAATCCTGTGTACATGCTCACATCTTTCTCTCTGAGGTCTCTATTTCTGATTCCCTTGCCCAAAACATCCATTTTTGCATGACATCATTCTTTGGATGAAAAGGTATAATTGTTTTGTTATGGATGTCCTAATTTTGCATTTGAAGTACATCCTGAGGCTACATAAGGGCTTTTCTAGAAAACATCAATCTATATAAAATATCAGGAGAACATTCTCCTGATTTTGTTAGTGGCTTTGAAACTAATGGAGTACGCTTGTCAAAAATTTTTGACAGATGGCTGGTGACATCAGGTGACTCTGGGATTCTACCGGCTCTGGCAGCCACCATATAATTTGTCATTGCTAAAATCAGCTGCTAGAAGCTTGGCCCTCAATAAGTAAGGTCACAATTTTTCTTAAGTTATTGAGGATAATAATAATTAAGCTTGTATACATATTCCACACATATGCCATCTAAAAAAACACCCCCTGTGCCAGCAAATAAAAGCAAATTACAAACATGCAGAAAAAGTCACCTCTGCGGTCTTAATTCAGTGTTGTGTTTTTATTACTTGGTCAATACTTACACATGACCCCAGTCTTCCTCTGTACAAGGATGGATTACCTTCAGGAAAGTAATGTGGTGCTCAATTTTTTTTATCTTCTTTTTCTGTAAAGTATGGCCTTAGGTCTTGTTTGCATTGCATTATTCAAACTCTCCTTTGAAGCCATTTGTTTAGACTTCCCTGTGACCATGACTATATTTCATGACCGGCAATGCCTTTAGTTTTACAACTGCCTATAAAGTGTGACTGCAATATTATCCTCATTTTACACTGAATAGCTGAAGCACCAAGATTAAGAACCACTGATTTGGGGAACTTGCTGTCTGGGATGACCCAGACTTGAGTACTCTGCCTGCTCCCCCTGCTCGAATCTCACCTCCCAAAGACTGCATCCTCCACATCAGCCCATCAGCTGCTTTGCCATTTGGGGAACGGCTACCACCAAGTATCAAAAGCAGGTCTTAGAGAAATGGGAAAGGTCATTATTTAGCACTGTATGAAATGTTTTTTGAGCAGATTGCCTAGCATCAGGCAAAAATTCTGCAGCAGTATCAGGGACAGAAATAGAAATCAGCTTTTGAATGACCTCATCAGGAGGTAACCTTTGTAGCCTTGCCTCATGCATGGTACGAGTTCCAGCTTCTGTAAGAGAGAGGCAGGGGGCCTTGGGGAAGCAGCCTCCCTCATGCTCCAAGGCACTTCATTCCCAAAGCCCAGTCCGCCCTCCCTGAGACTGAAGTTGGGTCCTGTGATATCAAAGAGTGCGGAGATGTGTCATTAAGTACATAATGAGACCTATGCTGGAACAGACCAAAGGTCACTCAGTATCACGTCTAACAATGGCTAGTAGGGGTTACTTAAAGGAAGACTGCAAGATACAGTTGAAATATGGACTTTGCTGATATTGCTAAATACACCTGAATGCCTAGAACACACTGTCCTGCCTACTTTCTCCCCTTGTAGGAATATACACATTTACACACAGAAATGTGTGGGCATTTTAATTCTAAAGAAAGAGGGAATTTGTCTCTGAAACAAAACTGGAAGATATTAAAAATACTTTAAAAATAATATGTATTGTTAAGTCTCCTCTGCAGGTGCACTAGATACCATTTCACGATATGATGAAATGTTGAGGGCTCCACCTTCAATTTCTTTTATGGAATCCATGGAGGTTGCTAAAACACCAAAGTCCAAATAGCTTAGGAATATTCAACTCATATAATTAGAAAGGTTCTGCTATGTAACCTTGAAACAATTATATCTTGCTGGTAGATCAGAGTAGTAGCCATGCACCAAAACCATGGAAGTATTAGTTAAATGAACCACAACTCAAGGAAATTATAAAAGACTGACCTTTGTCAGGTAGTCATACAAAGGAAGAGCAATTATACATCACCCCTAAAAGCTTTGTTTTAAAATCTCAGACACTTTTCAGTCCACTATAATTATCCTAACTTATAAGCAGTAAAATGTTTAGTGGGACATCTAACAGAAGCAGAATCTATGGGAGAAATTATGCAGTTAATGGGGAATTGCTCAAGTTGTAATTTACTAAATATTGTTGCAGATTCCTTGTGTCAGGTTGCAATAAAAGGAAGATGTTACTAAATTAATTTATATTGGTTAATTAACTCCTAGATAATAACTAACTATACTTTTATGCAATGCAAATATATTTTAAGCCAGACACCTGAGGTTAGACATCCAAAATCTCATAGTACCAGCTACTGTACAGATCTTTAGCTTATGCAAGGACTTAAGTGGCTGAAAGCAGGCAGACACATTTGAATATTGCTTTGTCACAACACTGCTCTACTGATTTAACAATTAATACAATGTTACTTCATTTTGATCAGCCCCTGTATATCTGAGATATTTTCTAAAAAAATTTGTTCCCTGAAAAATGAAAGTAAGGATGAAAAGTGAAAACTGGACTGTATATGTGGGTTATTATAAACACTGCCCAAGAGCACAGAGGAGCATAGTGCGTAGTTATTTATTTGAGTGGCACATATTTACTTGAGAGTGCTGGACATTCTTCAATAATGCATATCACCTCAAGATAGGAAAATGTGACTAGCTAAAGGCAGGGATGCAAATGTTGCTGTGTAAGCCTTTTCTTTCTTTCTTCAGTCCTTTATTTGCAGTGGGGAGGGAGGCAGAGGGAGATGGGGGAAAGATTTTATAAGAAAAGCCTTGGTGTACTACATTTGCTGTCTGGACTTGCTCCTTCTGTTTGCCTTTAAAGTGGTCTTACATGGCTGTTGCTCTAAGAATAACTAAATAAAAATAAGTTTAAAAAGCCACATTTTCAAAGAAATTGTTTTTTGAAAACCTTTGACAGATTTTTATAACTAGCTATGGGAAAGCAGCAGGAACAAAAGTCACACCTGCATCCCAGATTCAAAGAGAATCCAAACCAAGTTATAGTTAATAGCTGAAAAGGTCAGCTTTGATATTTTTTGGGAATCCATTTTCCTGTTCATTGTCCTTCCTAAGTTTGGAAGAGAAAAAGCCCTGATAAAAATATTTTTTGAAGTCCTGCAGGTAATTGTTTGTCCCCGTGCATTTTTAATACTAAGACCCTACAAGATAACTGAAACAACTCACTGAAGCTGATAGGGCTGAGGATTTCGCTTAAGGTTTTTTCATGTTGTTCCTCTGACATATGGCATTCCCAGGAAGGGCAGTACCATGCCAGAAAACCCCTGTTAGGCCCTGACATTGCAACATCACCCTCAGAGGAACTGAGCACAAAAAGTAACGACACTGCACTACAAGTGGTCCATTTTAGCGAGTGACCACTGACAAATTAGACTTAGGACCGATACACTAGCTTTCATCTGTGAATTCCAGAGTTCTTTGGACAGAGTTATCCCCCTTAACTCAAATCTGGATAAGGACTCCTAATTCTATGCAGCATTCCCAATGAAGCAGGGAAAGTCAATGCCAGAACAAGGATCAGAGCTGAACTCCTCTGAATTTATGCCTGATAGGATTAAACCAGCTGGCTGGACTGTGGGGTTTTGTCAAAACATTAGAAAACTGCATTTTGACATGTAGATAGTTCACTGAGGGGAAGAAATTCACACAGTTGGTGTTTCCTGATATTTCCTGGGCATTTCAGATCAACTTAGGAAAGTATAATGCTGGGGGGCATGCTGGCCTTTTATTTTATTTGTTGGTCAGTGACAGACAGAAAAATCTGTGTGATTCCAAAAAAGCCCTCAGTAGCCACAGCACTAAAGTCACCCTGCTCTCTGCCCTCCATCCTTCCTGTGAGCTGCTGGTAGAAGGCATTTCTCTGCAAGCATCACTTTCTGGTTTTCCAGGACAAGGATGGAGCCATCTTTTTTCATGAAATGCAAGGGTAGTTGCTGCTGCTGGGCAGCTTTTAACTTCCTTATTGCTCTTTGCATTACCTGCAGAAATGAGACCAGTGTGTTCAGAAGAAAAGTCCATCTTTCTTTTTTTGTACTTTCACAGACCTTTACAATTTACTAAATGCTCCCCAGGGGTCAACTTGTGTAGAAGTGCTGTGCATTATGCGGTAACTACCATGGCAGTACTTGCACCAGCACTGGAGAGAATTACACCTGAAATGCTCCCTTTGGTTTTATAGTACAGAACAGTGCCCTCTGCAATGCCTCCAACTTTACAGTACAAAGAACTAGAATGACTCGCTGTCCTACTTCAGATTCAAGAGAAAGCAGAGTTTTTCCTTGCTATTAAGGAAAGGAAAAAAAAAGAAATAAAAGCTTTCAGGCATCTCCTGTTCGAGCTGTAAAGATGTGTCAGGCAATGTAAATTGAGCATTCTTGGCAGGTAGCTTCTTCCTAATGTTTATGGGTCAGGTTGTCAGACATGAACAGCAGGGTCAGCCAACTTCATTCCGACAATAAATGACATACATTTTTATTTATAGAGGTCTAAGTGATTTTGTGCTCTGGTCACCTTATCCCTGTTTTTGTTCACCAAGCAAAATTTTAAATGAACTTTTAAATTATATTTTAAATTATCGTCAATCAGATGGGTGTCTTGATGAAAAAGACTTTTTTTATTTTTTTCTGCTTCAAGTACTGTGCCAATAATTCAGATTTACTTAGCATTACTTTGTAATAATACAAACCAGCCACCACTGAGCACATTTACTGCTTTTGTATGTAATTGAAAACAATTAAAACAATTAAAAGCATTCAGTCGATGGGAGTTTCTGAAGGAGCCTGTATGGAGGTGTGAAATCAAAGTTCAATATTTTTTTTCCAACTTGAAATTGTTTCTTCAGTTTCTTCTGAAATTATAGAATCAGACTATTAGGAGTGGAAGACACCACTTGAATTCATGGTGAAATTGAATGAATTGAATGACACGAATGACATGATGTCTCTCCTGGCACCAAGAGGCAAAGCTTTTTAAAGTTTAAAGAGATAACTTTTTCTTCCTAAACCCTACCAAAATCTTCCCGATGACAAGAATTATTTCTTTTTTTAATCCAAGAGAGACAGCAGGGAGAATCACTTGATCTCAGTAACAGAAGAATCATTTTCCCAAAGCTTTCTTTTGTTACCAAAGCTTAATATCATGCATTTGTGGACAGAACCAGCATCATTCTCGGAAAATATTATTTCCATACGGATTTGTTTTGATTTTTCATAGACTTTTGTATCTATATTCTATCTTATGTTTTTTCATCCCTTTAAGTGATTATATTAGTATAGATGAATGTTAATGTCTTTCTCTTAAACATTTATTTTATGGCAGAATGGACAGAACCATGGAAATCTTATGAGGGCATTGGTTGCCTAAGCAGATGGACTTTGTGCCTAAATGACACCTTAGGATATCCTGACTCATGTCTAGCTGTACTCTCAAGCAGATTTAGGATCACCCTAAACTCTATTATGAATCTGCCAACCCCATGCCAACACCTGCGATAGCCTAGGAAAACTAAGAATACCAGCAGGCACCTTTAGGATATGCAGCTGGGTTGCTCTCCTATTTCGGAGAAATGTTAAAGACCCAATATTGCCAGTAAAACATGGCTTAAGAGTTGTTACTTTCATAACCCCTGTACCTAGAGCACAATGACAGCAACAAGGATGAAGTTCAAAATACCTTCTGGTTCTCCGTTTAAAATACATCTCACGTAGTCAGAGAAAAGTCCACTGTGACACAAGCTGGGTCCCAGAATTAGAGAATTATCTTGGACAGACATCTTTTCACTCTTCCAAATGCTGTATTAATTAAATTCTCTTGTAATCTTCTGGAGTGGCAGCAAAAAGCTGCTGTTGTGGCAACCCTAGAGCTGTCCCTCATGAACAGGCTCATGCTGAAAAATTCAGTTTACAATCACTTCTTCTAAATAGCTCAGATACTTGGCTTTAACTGGTATTGCAGTTTTCAGAGTAATTGTGACATTTTATTTGTATGACTACAGAGAAAAATATAAATATTTCAAAAGAGGGATGGAGCCAGTTTCCATTTAGATCAATGAATCAGGTTTTTCTTCTGAAATTATATCAAGCTCTTAATAAATAAAATTTTATTTTACTTAAATGAAATATGGATCGGTACTATTCTACAGAAGGAAAAAGTGGTCTTTTTTTGTTAAAATGCCTGTGTCTGCAGGTTTCTTCCATTTTCAACAGAGGCATTAGCTTCACATTTCTATTTTGTGCTTAATATCATAATATGATATTAAACCCCCCCAACTCTGGTTCCTCATTATGCTGAGCTGTACTTGCATAATTATTCTTCAGGCTTCACTTAATTATATGCCCCACCATGTGTTACTTTTCAACATCCTAAGTGGTACCGCCTTACTGCTAAGAATATTAAACAATGAAATGCAACACTCCTTTGTTTGGTTACACAGCATGCTGTGTTTGAATTTGGTCTGCTCTCATAGATCCCCCTTCCCATCTTCTGAATTGTATCTTTTACAAGGGTTTCAATGAGGGGCACTTACAGTCATACTTGCTCCAAAATGTGTTTGTGTGTATTTTTTTTTTTTTTTGTATTTCCTATATCCCAGATATTCCCCCATTTTTTAGAAAGAGATTTAGATATAAAAGAAATAATGAAAGAGAAGAATGAAAAAAGAGAAAATTTGAAAAAAACCTACAGAGATTCAGAAGTTTTATTTCAGGTAACTTTTTTCTTACCCTGTCAAAATGACAAGCTAGTAATCAAGGTGGAAAATGAAGCATTGGAAAAACTACATATCTGCAAATTGTATTTCTTAGATACCTAACATTGTGTTTACCTAAAAGAATGGAAATACTCAAGAATAAATTAAGAAAAACAGATAGTGATTAAAAAGATACCAAAGTTCTTGATCCCGTTAAATTGAATCACAGAATCAATTAGGTTGGAAAAGACCTCTGAGATCATTGATTCCAATCTATGACCTAATACCTTCAAGCCAACTAAACCGTGGTAGTAAGTGCCACATCCAGTCTTTCCTTAAACACCTCCAGGGACAGTGGCTCTACCACATCCCTGGGCAGTCCATTCCAGTCCATCCAATGTTGGATGTGAGTTCTAATCAAGCTTTTTACATCCCAAAAGTTTTCTCATTATAATTCAAAAACTCAGAACCTTCTGACCACACAAGTGTTAAGCATCAACAGCTTGACTAACCAACCCAGAAATATTATTTTTAAGTAAGAGTGTGGTTTTTTAAATCTGAGAATAATTTTAAAAATTTTGATTTTAAGAAACACATTGGCAATGTCCAAGTAAGTGAAACAGATGGGATTTTTATATAGTCAACACTCTTCTATATCATTCAGAGAAACTGCGAACCCTAGGCCACTGAAGTCAAAAAACCATCCTCCATTAGTTAAATCAGCTTTAGTGTCAAACTGAAAATGAGGAGATAATAGGAATGTCACAAAGACAGGAAAGGCCCAATAAAGTTCATTTTGCTTTATTTTATGCCTTATTTTGTTTCACAAGATTCCGAATCATAATCCTGAAACATAACCTCTCAAAAAAGAAACCAAACCAAACCAACCAACCAACCAAAAAACAAAAGCTCAAATTAAATCTTACTGATAAATCATCCTGAAAAACAAAGCAGCCTATCAATCATTTCCAATCAACAAATCCTAACATTTAATCACAAGCACATTCACACTTCAACATGGATCCACTTCTGTCTTCAAGCTTCTAATTAATAATTGTGTTGTCAAAATGCAGAGTCATGAATAATCCTTAAGGCTTTTCCTGTACAGAAAATGATGAATACTTATACTTAGCCAATCAAAAGTTCATTTAGTTGTTAAAGAATATTTGTCTTTAAAGTAGAATCATTTAATTATAAAATTATTATGACTGGAAAAACCCTTCAAGGTCATCATCTCCAACCATTAACGCAGACCTGCCAAGTCTACTAAACCATGTCCCCAAGCAGGTTCAAACATCCAAACTTAGAGGCTTTTTGCCATTTTGAATATAATTTTGAATGTTAAAGAAAGTGAACATCTAATTAATGATTATTGAAAAAGGCACTTCTCTCTAGGCTGTGGACTGCTGTTCCACGGAACTTAGCACAGTGGATTTATTGTACCAGGGTGCATCCTATGGGGCAAATTATGTTACCCATGCTCACACTTCTTACCAAGGATGTAATGTTCTTTAGAGAGCGTGGATGCATGAAAAAACAGTGGAACACATTCTTACTGATTCACTGGATAAGGAAGACTAAATATAAATATATATATGAGATAAAAATCAGACTGTTTCTAAGGTGAGTACGTCAAATACTGGACAGTTTCTTTCTGCCAAAGCTCAGAGGAAAACTAGTCTTCAATGGTGCTGTGGTTTTAGTAGTGAGGAGGG
>VYZT01016399.1:0-15826 GCA_013400735.1 Pomatostomus ruficeps
CACAGACACACAGACAGACACAGTCATGGAGACACAGTCACAGACACATACACACAGACAGACACAGAAACACACAGAGACACACAGACACACAGACGCACAGACATACACACACCAACAACACACAGACAGCCACACACACAGACACACACACAGAGAGACACACAGACACACACACAGAGACACACGCACAGACACATGCACGCTATGACCGCTCCATTATGAACGCTTTCATAAGAAAGCAGAATTGTCCCACTCATAGCCATTATATCTGGTGACATTCTTAATGCTGGCCATTGTTTGCAGTAAGAAGCCATTGTCTCAGACTGCATATCTGCTGACCAAAGCGTACGGAATAAGCGTAGCTCTGGACACACTGAGCCTGGCCCCAGGGAAGGGCTTAGCGGTGAGTTTTTTGAATGTCCTGATTCAGTGGTGAGCTCCAAAGAGGAAATGCCCACCATTATGTAAGGATTGGCGTTTATCTAAAGTTTGGAAAAACATTGTTTGTTCATTTTTGTCCGTAAAGGAGATGGGTCTTATTTAAACCAAGACGGTGTTAATGAAAAAATGCTTGAATAGAAAAATAGAGAAAATAGTATTTCTGCATTAGAAATCCTCTAACTCACCTACAATATCTTTCTAGTAAACAATCAGAACATAATTTCAAATACAAAACTTTTCAAGTGACAATAAAGACTCAGCTTCAAAAGAGACAGGAAACATCTTTACATTCCTTTATGTTATCTGTACCTGGACAGTTTTGCTTTCACAATGATTAGGAAAAATCACAAGACACTCAAGTGAAAATGCCAGAAATCACATAAAAATAACTTTAGAAAGTCACTGGAGCATTTTCTGTTTTCCTTATTTCACTGAACTCTTACTCCCAGTCAATGGGCATTATTCAGCTTCCAGTAACTCAAAAAAATAGAAAAAAGTATATTCAGAGTAGTGTAAAATGATTTATTAAGTAATGAATTATTAAAAAATGATTATTCCTTTTTCTGTTTCTGCATTATTTCTGAAGTAATTCTAGTTTCTGTGAACAGCATACTATTTAAAGTTATTCATACATTGTTTATTTTGTGTTTGTTTGTTTTCAGATTTAGTCAACAGAGTGCACTTAGATTCATAGAGCCATACATTATGAAGTCACACGGTTCTTTGCAATCATCTAGCCTAAAATACATATTTTCTGTTTGAAACTGAGTAGGAAATGTTTTGAAAAACATCTGGTCATGTTTGAAAGCCTTTGTTAGGTGTTTCATTGGCTAATTACCCTCACTGTTAAAAAAATTATTCTTTATTTCTAGCATTAGATTTTTTTACCTTCAGCTTTCAGCTACTGTATTTTGTGTCTTCAATCTAAGAAATCACAACTGAATTTTTACTTTGCATCCTTATAAACTTTGCCTTCCTTCTCAGACTGAGTTTCTGGAATCTTTTGGTGCAAAGAAAGTTCTTTTAGTTCTCTGAATCTCTTCTCTGAATCTCTTCAGCCCTTTGAAACAATGATACAAGAACTAAACAAAATACTACAGGAGCAGTTGCATGAAGGTCAAATGCTGAGATAACATGAACTTTGAACACCTATTCAAGATGCTTTCTACATGGAAAGATTGTATTATCCCTCCTAAAAACATTGACACTGGGGAGCTTTGATCAACATTACCATTCACACTTGATCATGTTAAAATAAAATTTGCATTCAGTCCTCCAAGCTGTGTATCATGAACCTGAGCTCCCCATGACTTATTACTAACACAATGATCACTGACAAAGTTTAACTCTGATTATTTTGTAATAAAGATATTAGTAATCTTTATTTTTTTTATAAATCATTTGGTAAAATACATAGAAATGGTCTGATTTTATAAAAAATATTTTGAGGGATGTCTGTTTTCTGTTTCTAATCCATGGGTGTATGTCCTGTTAAATTTTAATGTGTCACACTAATTTAACTTCATCTAATTAAATGTAAGGTAATTTAAAGTTGAAAGTCTAAAAGGGAAAACAGGGTTAATACAATTTTCTTCATCAGTTGGCCATAATCCCACAAAACTATAATCCTACTTTGACAGAAATTATTTTCTGTAGTTTTCTAGATTGACATCAGTTATATTTCCTTTATTTAGCTCTTTGTCTAGTCCTGTATCAGCTGGGACTCAAAGCCTGTTTTACCTGAGTTCAGTGTCAACCTGACAACTTACCATTACAACAGTCTTTTTGCTGTCCTTTTCAAATATTTCCATAGCATTTTATTTCCTTACATTCTGGAACTTCTACAGAAAAGCATCAAAAAAGATCTGAGGTAGCCTTTTTACTGAAATGTGATTTCGAGAGGATTAGAATTCATACTGGTTTTGTAAAAATTTCTTAAATTTCTATGGAAGTGTTTTATTATCACCTATGAGAAATCTGCTTATAGAGATTCTTTCTAACCAAATAAGATGAAGATATTTGTTTGAAATGTTCAAGTGCATTGAACTGTCTAAATTGCTGCTACTACCTTTACCTAGGAAGAAGAAAAATCAGTTAGACTTCTATTTTTTTCTCATTGTATGTCCCTAAAATAAGTACTTTTTATAAATATGTACTTTTTTATTATTCATCCTTTACCCTGATAAACCTTTATTTCTCTGGGTTCATGTTTTGCCTACAAGCACTTGAGTAGAACAGGAAAGGGCACAAAAAGAACAGCAGAAGTGATCGATGATATGGAACCTTTAGAAATGAGAAATGACTCAGTTGACTGGCACTGAGCCTTGTGAACAGATGAATGAGGGGGCACGTGGTGCAGGTCTACAAAATCGGGTAGGAGCTGGAGAAGGTCAATAAGGGACAATCATTCTGTGTCTCTTTGACCATAAAACCCAGGCAGTATCAAATAAAACTAACAATTGGCAACTGAAAACGGGGACAGGATCCTTCATGCGGTGTATGATTGAGCTGGGAAACATTGTGCTGATGGATGCTTGCAATGCTCAGAGTTTACACAGATTAAAAAAGTAATAAATTCACACGGAAGCAAATCCTTTCAGGGCTCCTAAATGCAAAGACATTCACACCAGCTCAGGAAGTCTTTGAGCCACTGAAAACTGGATATGTATTCTAGGGATGCATTGCCAGAGGCATGGCCTGTCCTGCTAGTTTTTCCTGAGAGCATCTGCTGCTCGTTGTATTTTATTAGCTACCAGCCTTGTCTTGACCTAGGATGGCACAGCTCTTCCTACCCCTACAGCGGAACATTTGCACCAATGTTAACTCTCGTGTACAGCTGCTCAGCTGTGTCATATGCTGCTGCTTATGTTCCTCGAGTAGCTGAATATCTTTTTGTAAACAAAACAAAAACATCACAAAGGCGAATAAGTGCATGACAAGCAAAAACCAGCTAATCCACATGCACAAATACCTTTGCTGGCATGTGAACACGGGTATTGTTCGGAACAGCTATCTCTGCAAAGATAGTGTGACCAAAAAGCTTAACTGCAGAAAAAGTAAGTATGATCAAAGATGAGCTAAACAGCTGCCATAAGCTGAAGAAAGCCTCACAAACACTGCTTTTGTGCTCTCCTACTGGCTCCAGGCCACAATAACTGCACTGAAGTTGATGTGATTAATTCAGAACTACACCACTGTAGCATTAAGTTTTAATCCAGTACAAAAAACAGATGGGATGTTTCCTAGCTCCTGATTTACCAAGTCTTTTTAGTGTTCCTTTGTTGTATCAGCACTAAAGAACGAGTTGTGAGCATTTGGAGAGGCACAGGCAAGTACTGAGACGCCCTGGTGCAATTCGAGAGTGACATGCCAGCCCTGAGCAGTGAGATGGTTTGAAATGACTGATGTGGGGCTGAGCTCTGACAGATGGGTTACAAAGTTATGCTGCATGCAGGGATACAGTGATTTTAGTCTGCTGCCAGACTCCCCAGCTCTGCAGCCTGGCTGAGGCATATTTCAGGAGGTCAGATGCTTTGGGGATGATGAAGGTCATGTGAGGAAGCCAATTTCTCTCTATTGACTGCAGAGGAAACCTCCGGTGATTAGGTTAGAAATAGATATCAAATTTCTAGATGGCAGTTTATCTTATTTTAATTCCCTGGAGGACTGTTCATCTCATCTTAAAATATGTACCTAAGAAAGGTCAGACGAATTGTCATGTGAAATGGTCATTTCTCTCTTCTGACCACCGAGGCAGTTTAAGGTCAGTAGCTTAGACTGAGGCATCTAACTTTGATATGGTTAAAGCTGGAAATGAAGAATATCACCCTTTTGTTTCATGGTGAGTGGATTAAATGCCATGACAGATACTCTCTTACTCAGTAATAAATGTAGTGTTGCATGTTTCACAAGTTGGCAAGACCTGCAAAGTCTTCATTTTAAATTAGATTTCACTCAAGATAATGTCAGTGAGCAATTAAACTATTTTTCAGGAAATTCTATATTGCCCTAGGATCTTTGTGACTAGACATGAGAGCAAAGGCAACCAAAGCTGGGACAAAAGAAACTATAAATACCAGATGTGTCTGTGTGTGTGTCACAGTGAGTCACGTCCAAAGACACAGCAGAGTCCTAAGCTGTCTGCAGTGTGTATAAAATGAGATTTTCCATGAATTTATGAGTTATCATGATGCATAACCCAACATTAGACTGTTTTCTTAGCATAAGAGTTAGTCAACACTCTTTGAGGTGAAATGCTGTTCTGTCAAAATAAAAATGTTTCCAGTGTTTATGTCAATATGTAGTTCTGACAGAATCACTTCAAACTGTTGTCATATTAACTTATAGATTAGCATAAAGGACTTTACAGGCATTTTATTTTAAATCAAAATTAATTATGCTATTAAATTTTGTGTCTGATTTAAGGAAGGCTACTTGATAATTTAAAATAATATGTAATGCATTTTATTTTTACATTTCTTTTGCACTTCTAAAATGTAATATTATACAACAATAATAATTTGAAAATATTTTATTTCAACATTATCAAAAAGGAAATGTTTAATAAAGTCCCTCTATGACTTATGAACCAAAAAATTTTAGTAATTTTGGCTTCTGAAAAATATTTTGAGATATTAATCTTCATTCTCTATCACATGCCAGAGTTCAGCAGGAAACTTACGTTCCCTACAAGTCTGGGGTTTTTGGCTATTTAAAGTCTCACTGACAAACTGAATTGTCAATGGAATGTATTCATTCATTTATATCAACAGTATTGTCTCTGCCTGCTTTGTTTTCCTCTGGGTCCTTATTTTTTCATCAGCAGCTTGGAAGTGAATCAGTGTCTGCTTATTTTCAAAAGGAACTGTGAAGGGAAGGGCTGTTAATTGTCTCATAAAAATATTTGTCAGGAAAACATGTTTGTTTTAAAATGCACTTTTATCCATGAATGATCTCATGCCTTGAAATTTTCATCTGTGAGGCAGACTTAAAAACTTAAATTCTCAAAATGTCCAGAATGTTATTATGTAGCCAGGCAAGTGATAAGATTTTAAAAAAGATGGATTCACATTTTGCCCATGCTATCCCTTTCACTTTTGCCCATGTTTTCTCATTTCCTCGATGTCAAGTAGTAATAATAATAATAAAAAAAATCAATAGTAGTTGACAGCCAAGTCAACATTTAACTGAAATATTTAATTCAAGTGTTAGGAAGTCTGTGAAAATAGAAAACTAACAGAATACCCACTGAAACAAGCAGATAAGTACCTGAAAGCTGTGGATGCATTCTGATAGTTTCTGATAATTCTGCTTCCATGAATAAAGAGAATCATAGAGCCATGGGTTTGAAGGGAACTTTAAAAGTCACCTAGTCAAAAAATATTTGTTTAAAATTCTAAAATATTTGTTTGAATTCTCAGGATTTGACATAGGGAGCAGGGATAAAAACATAATCAATAGAAACACATCATGAAGAGAAACCAAAGTCAACTAATCTTCAGAAAATGGGTCTGTTTGCTTTCTCATTGGTGCTTGTGTATCTCAGAGCTGAATCTTTTGGAATAGATGAAGTTATAGCACAATAAAATTTGTTTGAGTTATAAAAACATATTTGACCCTCTGCTGTATGAAGAAAATGTTATTTGACAAAGCCTGATACAATGCTGAACATCAATGGACCAGAAGGAATTTTCACAGAACTAGATAGTAAAAGGTTTTAAAAGGGACCTCTGTTAATCCTTTTCCCTCTGTTGCCAAACTTGTCTAAAAACATACTCTTCTGAGTACAGTACTCTGCGTTTGGACATCATTATTGAATAAAATGGAGGAATAAGGGAAATTTAAAAGGTATTTCTGTATTTTTCCCGTGCAGAAACTTCTCAGCAAGGTGTGGTTTCTTGTAAGGTATTTCTAGATATGGAACACTATTTGCATTTATTTGTGAATAAGGGTTAAAAAGATCATGGAAAATGAGACCCAATACAACAGTCATGGAACTGTGGGTAATGGTATCTCCATTTGTTATATACTTGTATAAAAATAATGTTTCTTTGGGCAGAGTCCTTCCAGTTTAATGATACTTGCATTATCCGTACAATCTCACTGGATCATAGACTGAGAGAGTCATCTTTGAGGTCCCCTCCTTGGGCTGGAAGGGATCTTGAGATCATCTTGTTCAACCCCTGCGCCATGGGCAGGGACACCTTCCACTAGATCAGGTTGCTCCAAGCTTCATCCAGCCTGGCCTTGAACACTTCCAGGGATGGAGCATCCACAACTTCTCTGGGCAGCCTGTGCCCGTGCCTCATCACCCTCACAGTAAAGAATTTCTTCCTAATATCTAATCTAAACCTACTCTCTTTTAGTTTAAAGCCATTAGCTGAGTCTTATTTCTGTTCTTTTATAAAGCTAGGAAACACATTGTCTACTGCTGTGATGAATAAAGCTAAGTTTCATTTGTATGACTTGAGAAAGAAATAAAACTATCCTTGGATTGTTTCCTCTTTTGCTTAATTCACAGTTTTATTTTTTAAACCAACACAAATTCTAAACAGGTGACTTCAGGGTGGGCTTGGAAATGTTCAGGGAAATGCAAAACAATGTGTTGCAAATGAATAAAATCTAATTTTGGTCTCTATTTCAATGTGTTTTTTTTAAATTAAAAAAAATCACAAAAATCTTTTGTGTATGGGAAGAAAATACTTGTCAAAGACTTAACATTGACACGTGTTTAGCTGGTAATCTAAACATGATAGAGCTTACACAGATAGCTTGGCTTTAAACTGGCATTTACCATTGATAATAGTGTTCATGATATCATTGAAAGTGCTCCAAGAAATCACAGCACTGTTGGGATCCTTGACACCCAGGCAGATCTACAGAGAAGCACCTGAACCACAATCAAAGTGAGCTCTGTGCTGCTGAGATACAGGGATAGCTGACCTCCCTTCTTTAAAGCTTTGAGTTATACCATTAACCAACCTTGTGGATCTCAGCCTTTTCCCTATACCGGTGAGAAGGCTCTACATAAATTTATTCTTCAGAGAAAATGGTGGTACCAAATCATAAGAAATTCTTGTTGGGAGCTGAATTTAGGATAGCTAAATTTGAATATTTGAGTGATAAACTTGGAAAAAAATCTACTTGAAGGTGTTTTCAGATCTATACTGGATGCCCTTCTGGCCTTTATGTTTTAGTCAAGCACACCATGCCTGGGCTCAGGAGGATAGTGATTGAATTAAGGTACCTAGAGTGGAGTTTAGGTACCCTAAGTGTACAGGATGTAAGATGAGGTCATCCACCAGGCATATGATATTGCCATCCTCTGCAAAGAAAAGCTTTTCAGATTTATTCTTTGCAGTTTATTTCATTAAATATTGTTATGTTATCTGTAATGGTTGCATTGGAGTAATATGGCACAGCATTTATTTGTATGAGTGGCCCAGCAAGGTTTGCCTAGGAAATGGAGATTTTTCCTATTGGAAATTTCAAATTGTTCAGAATTGAACGCTGGTTTCCCTTCAGATCCCTAAAAACAAACTAAATTGTTTAGGGTAAAGATAGCTAAAATTCAAAAGCTTTTGACCAAAAAAATGGTAGGAATGCTGTGGAATATCTCTACAGGATATAACATCATGTGTTTGTGACAACTGAAACATTGGAAAAAATATTCAGAGATGCTGGTGCTTGACCATTACTGTGTCTAACCAAAAATTCATCTATGAGATGAAAGGAACAGCATTTTAGAATGGATGCAAGCCAGTGCTGCTTTACGTGCTTTAAATGGATATAAATCTACATGTGAAATCTGCATAATTTAATTGAATAAATTGAGTTTAATTATGGCAGTTTTTAAAATACTGAGAAGTCCTTAAATAGCAGTTTCAACTGAGGGTAAAAGTAGGAATTAGGTTGCCTCTTGACTAAATGTCAATAGTCATCACAGTAGTTACAGTATTTATGGCCAGCACTAGTCACCAGTGTTTACTTAAATAAAAATATCTATTTTTCATAATATTTCCTTCCAGTTTCCTCATAAATACCATTAAGACAAACTGAGTAAATTGTGAGAAATCTAACCGAGGGCAAGTACTGCTGTCTATTTCTGAGGGAAATAATGTGAACTTTCATCCTAACCCAGATGAAAGCCAACAATTTAAGCACAAGGTCAACATCTTGGAAACCCATTCCCAGACTTTTGGTTTGCACAAGTTTAAAGATCTGGGAGCAGAAGAATTTTTCGTATTTGCTGTTAGGCAGACTTTTGTGGGAGATGCACCACCTTGCATGCAACCCTGTCATACCTTGCAGAGTTGGTAGCATTCCCTGAGATCAGTGCTACTTGGAAGAACACTAATGAAAGAAAAAGCAGGAAGAAACAACGTTAGTGGGTTTTTTTCCTTGGAGATGTTACTGGACCTAGGTCCAAGTTGGTGCTAGAGCAGTCAGCTGGCAAAAGGCACAGGATTTCTCCCAGGTGAAATGCAAAATTAATATTGAGGTTGTTAAATAACTAATAGAATTTTTTTACAAGACTGAAAGGCTTAACTACAAGATCCTAGCCAGATTCTGACTTAGTTCATTACATCACAAACTCATAAAGTTCATCCTGTACAAAGTATTATGTCCTTCCTCTCCTCAGCTGTTTGTTAAGTGTCACTGTGCCCTGGCTTGCAGCTGCCATATCCCATTAAAGAGAGGGTTTAAGTGATACTTATACAAAACTTGGTATTTAATAACGTAGCGTGGCTACTTTGTGGTTCTGGATTAACCCTGAGGGAATTCTCTTCTATTTTATACTTGATCCTTCGTGGTTTTATTTCTCTTATGCCTCTCCCTAAAGCTTTCAGCTATTTTTTCAGTTTTATGCTCCCCTCCTGCCTTCATTCCCTCCCTCATTTCCATTTTCCACTGCTGCATCTTACTGCATTCAATACCTCAGGCTTTAGCCCCTAGAGGCAAACAAGGAAAAATCTGCTATTTCTCTTTCTTTCTCTCTGTCTGTCTGTCTCTCTGCATGCTTCTCATTTTCATGGTTTCAGGGAAATCATGGAAACCTTGATTAAAAAATCCCAGTAAATCCTCACTGCAAGCTCAAACCCCAGAAGTTTAAAAATCCTGATTTCTAACCTCAGGGTGTGACTTTGGCAGGTAATACTATTTTTGAACTAGAAATCCATTTTATTCTAACATTGCTTACCGAGTCCCTCAGGCACATGAGCACACTTTCTTCAACTGGCCCTGTTTCCTCATATAAACCCTTATAGAAAACTGTACTTTATCACCCAACTGTTTATGAAGAGATGCCAGTTCTATTTTTCACACTCATGCATCCACAGTGCAGACAACTTCCTCCTGATAAAGGGCTACCCTGCCAGCAGACCTCTCCTTAGAGATGCTGCACATTTTTATGGCTTCTGGAGGAAGCATTCCGCCCAAAATATCTGTGTATCAGTGTAGAGCCTGCACATTTAAAATCCTGCTCATAATTTCTAAAACCTTTGGGATCTTCTAAATCAAATGGCCTGAAGCAAACAGGGAACTTCCAGTGCCATGTTGGTGCTTTCTCAAGTCTCCTTTACACCTTGGGCAGGCTGGAATCAAGCTGCTGACCCCATCCTGAGTTTTGATGCAAGGTCTCAACCCAGCACAGTGTCAGACTGATTTTTATTTAAAATGGCAAAGCAGTCAGGCTGGAAGTGGGTTTGAGACTGAGACCTCTCACTCCAGGGCTCACACAGAGCTGAGGAGGACCCATCAGGACAGCCCATGGCATCTCGCCCATGTTTCCAGGGGAATGCAGAAAGGTGCCCATGCTGTACCTCTCAGATGCTGTAGCACTGCATGGTTGGGTGCTGGCAGCTGAATATATTCCCAGGTCCCTAAACAGATTAGTTTAACACAAAGAAACTTCCCGAAGTACAATACCTTGATTTGCTCCATCCAAATCCAAAGAAGACTAGCCCAAGTGATTATAATATCAAGCATAAACAAGTAGTTAGAATCAATCAGGAATTTTCTTTCAGCAAGAATCACGTACTTTTCAGTTACAGCTTTGTCAGATCCATTCTGGGTCCCAGGACCAAACCTCTCTTCCTAAAGGAGAAGCTTGCCAGGGAAGCTGCTGTCTCCTTTACTGTGCTAGCCTATAGAACAATGGAGTTTGTGCTATCATTGGAAAAGAAGAAAAGATTAAAAGATACAGATACAGTTTATCACAGGTATCAAAAGTAAAATAACATTTCTTAAGTGTCTGTTTCTTGCCAGAAAAAGACAAATAAATATGATTCCTACAAGAGTATTTTAAAATGCTTTGAGAAATGGGACACTAAAATTATATAATCATTTAATTTTTTCTTAATGTGGCTTCTTATTAAGCATCTGATGTAAAGAACAGTCCCTATAAGACTTTTTCTCGTGATGCATACTTTGTGGAAATTTAACTTTCTTTCCTTGTCAGAAATATGTAACTGTTTTAGCACAGCAGTTCCTGTAAGTAAATATTAAACATGCCAGTTATTTGCAATAAAATGAAAGCAATCACCTGTAAATAATCTAATTACACTGAGGTGAGTTCCTTTTTTCTGAATTCACTGAGTTGTTAAGGGCCAATTATTGTGAGCCCCATACCTGCCACTTAATAATCTCCAATTTACTGGTGCTAAAGAATTGTTCTCTGCAACATTTTCAATATTGGCCAAAGTCATATGCAAGAAGCAGAACTGGTGATTTCCTCTTGCACCTACTTTAACACCATCACGCTCTTCTTGTTAGCTGGTTAACTTGCTTTGCCATTCTCTGGATTCTGGAGAACTGCTGTATGCACACAGCCTGGCATAAGGTGTGATAATCAGTGTGATAATGCCATCAGTCATTTGGCACCCTCAGACAGACAAAAGGGAGTAATTCCTGCTGGATCCTTGAGTGCAATCCCTTCCCACCCTCTTGGCAAGCTGAGGACCTACAGGGTACGTCTTGCTACCCTCCACTAACCAGAGTGGCAGCAGGTGGGACCCGGCACCGCTGACCGGTGGCATGGTCGTGCTCACGCTTTCGCCCTGTGCCCAGCAGTGCTCTCTCAAACAGCTGTCAGACTTGGTTTGGGGGATAGCAAAGTCCAGGGACTCAAACACATGTTGGATGCAGCGGTAGGTGATGAAACGGTTCAGTTGTGTGGTTGCAGGTGACTGTCCATCTGTGCCTCCCAGGATGGGAAATGACTCCCAGCTTTGTTAGCTCATGGGTTCAGACATGGACAATTTAGGCAGATGGCCCCGTGAGGCAGCTTTCTGCCCTGGCCTGGCTTCTGTGCAGGGTGGAGCCTGGGCTGCTCACAGGGCCTCTGCACATCACAGATCTCTTCCAGGGGTTGCCAAGGTCCATGGGTCAGCCACTGCAGACAGCTTCTCTTGGGAAACACAATCACTGCTCCCTGTTTTAACTGTGCATGGAGCTAGGGCCAGGCAGAGACCTGTTCCATCTTCTATCAAAATTTAATGTCCTAGGAATGTTGATGCCATTTTAAACAGCTGCAGTAGATGGCCTGAAAAGAGCCCTCTGCCTCTCTCACCCTATTTACAGTGTGCAAAAACATTGCTCTTCCTTCTCTCTTGAAACATTGTGATGAAATATTTTCTGATTGTCAGGCAGTGTAATTAGCAGAACATTTTTCAGCTACTCTTGTGCCCACACAAACTACTAAGAAAAGTGAGAGAAATGTAGCACATGAGAATGAGTGGTGAAACCTACTGTTTTAACAGGTTGGAAATGAAAACATAATGCGGTACACAACTCATTAATTAATTTTATTACAACTTTATGCCAATTTTTTTAGCTGTTTTTATTGGATTAGGAATTGAATTTTGAGATTATGTTAAAAATGTGATGGTGTTTGCCTATTCTCACAGTAGATGTAAAATTTAAATGGCCTTATTTTAATATGTATTTCTTCTATAATTTATCCTTTGCCATTTGGCAAAGTCTTTAGAGTCAGATATTTGGCAAAAAATCAAGTCTAACTCTTTGGAGTCAGAGATTAATGATCTGTCCATAAAGTTCCTTTACTGTATGGTTAATTCCCTTAGCATCAAATGCTTCCACTTACTAATGCTACTTTTGCAGTTTGTAAATGACATTAACAAATAGAAGGCATTTTATGGTTGTCCTGTGGCATGACTGGTTCAAGCACTGCTACCTCTTCTTCTTTCTTGCAATTAAAAGAAATATTTTAATCCAAATGGTACATCTGTCAGCAAACTGTCAGGAAGAAAAGGCTAATAGGTGTATTCTTTCATATTCTCTGAAAGAATCTTATCACATGTGTGGATTTAGTGAACATGCACTGTCAGTTGATGCAAGAATTAGCAGTCCTGCAAGACTTGTCATTGATTTAGACACTGATCAAGAGAAGACTCTGTACCACTACTGTTTTCCTTTTTTCCTTCCAGCCACAGACAGAAGAGTCTCTGTTCTCTGATGAGGTCTGTGTGTCGATTCATAAAAAGGGAAGCCATCTCTGGTATCACTGGCTAACACCCAGTTTTAATAAACATTTAATTGATCCAAGTCTTTATTGTTGTTAAAATGCATCATAGTATATCACATTGAATGCATGATATTTGATACTATTATTCGAAGAATATAGCAATAAACAGAAATTAAATTTAGTGGTGGTTACAGTAAAATTTAACATAGGTGATTTTTTTTCCATACAAATACAAGTTCCGTTGACCTAAACAATTTTTTTCTAAAAGAAAATTTGTCTTCCTGGGCTTATTCTTTAACTTGTCTGATCAAAACTACCATATTCTAACAACAGCACAAAATAGATTAATTATATTTAATTTTAAATCTCTTCCTAATGCATTTTGTAAGGATATTCTTTGCTTTTATTTTTTCTATTTATCCCACTATGAATTCTTCTATGCATTCTTGAATAATTGCACACCACCTATGAAGAGTCATGAGAACAGTTCATACTCTGTTTCACTGAGTGAGTGATACTCTGCACCCATCAGGTTCAGCTCCAGCACATGAATCAAAGGTAAGGATGATTTCTTATAGCACCACAGGTGTCCATTCAATCCCACAGTTTCCAAACTGAAGGACATGGCTGGTTTTCTATGTTTTAAAGCAATCTTTATGTTTCCCTGTTGGTCCTAGAGGCTTGCACATTGGTACACCTGCTGTTGAACTCAATTAACTTCTTTACTGGAATATTTCTCCTTACCTTTCTACTTCTGATGCAACCATGTTGTATTTGCAGGACACACTCTCATTCTCTAGTTACCTATATGGACTTGTTTTATAACTGTGAAAGGAAACAAATGTCAAGGCCTGAAAGTTTTCCACATCTTGCAGCTCCACCAAAAATGAATGAAGCATGGAGAGCCTTGAAAAGTGGAGATTCTGTGAAAAAATACAGGTGGCCTACAGAGGAGCGATCATGGCTACAGACTGTGCTGTAGAATGAAACAGTTGTTCCTGTGAGGGTACAGGCTCAGATATTGATCAGCTTAATTCCATGTACGTGCAGAAAGATTGTGCCTGGGGCTTCATGGGAGGATGGCTTTCCCCTTTAATTCTGCATGGGATATGGCTGCATGAATGGAACTGCCCTCAGACAGAAAACTCCGGCATAAACTTAGAAGTAAGAGCATTGGGGTGTTTGTGCAACAGCAGTCTTTTCAGAAAGTATCTGCTTTGTGTAAGGCAGAAATTGCTTTGGTTGAGAATTGGGATGACATTTTGATCTGTATATGAGATTCAACTCAGATAAAGTGTAATTTGGTCAAAATCTGCTTGCCTAAGGGCATCTAGAGTTTTCCCAGAATATCTTGTTTATAATTCTATGGCTTTAGAAATAAAGAAACTTGAATAATTCAAGTTTAAAATTTCCATTGGAGTTCAATGATATCAAGATTTTAATTTCTGGATGTACTGAGAAAAATTAATTTGACTGTTAATGCATAGCCTTCATAATGCATTTCATTTCAGGTTTCATTGGGCCTCATACAAACATGACTGATAGAATGGAAAAGCTTTAATTAGCTGTCAGAAATGTGCTTCCAACATGTTTTCAGGAAAATATGCTTTCAAGCTTGTATACATTTTTGCTACATTTTTTGTGACATATGATATTTGTGCAACAGTCATTTATTAATATCCAAATAGGACTTTATTCTTTTTTTAAGCTACTTCATTGAAGGAATGCTCTGAAGCTTTTAAATAACTTGAAATACATTTTGGAGGAAATCCTGGAGTTGCTGAAATCAGCAGATATTGTACTGCTGATTTAAACAGGAGCAGAATATCACTTTTGTTGTTTTATGTCTTCTTTCAAACAAACACAGCAAGGCTATTCTACTCCTCTTCCTACCCCTTTGTATTAATATTTGTATCAAAGAGCAATTGAAAGATCAGTAACAGAAACACCTCCGATCTCAATATATATTTCCTGTGAATATATGTAGTGAGATGTAGTTCAGGTGCTAAGGTTGAAACATTAACTGTATGTAAGATCAAAAGCACTTCATATTAATTATATGTGTTTCCTTTGAAATTACTGGGATTTTTTGCTTTGACATAATTTGGAGCAGAATTAGGAGGAAAGCTGGGTATTTTTGAAGATGCCAGACTATGACTAAATTTACATAGGGTATGACCCCAATCCATTTGATGTTGATAAAAAGATCTTTAATTTACTTCAGTGAAACTTGGTGGTTATGACACAAAAATTATAGTGATGCTATATTATATAATTATTGTGGGCTGAAATTTTAGTGATTTGTAAGATCTAAACAAAGGATAAAATGTTGATCCATTTTCAGTGAATAAAACTTTAAAAGCAATTATATAGGCTTCATTGGAATCATTTATATGGTAATATGCTGATGGATATGAGTAAAGTTATTAGAATCTGCTCTAAAGAAGGAAAATAAAGCAATATTTATCTTGTAAAGCACACAGAAGTACTGGCTGCACCAGCCAAATGACAGCAACATTCTCTCCATTAAATATATGTATTATTGCACAGAGAAATGAGTGGTGTATATATGAAACTAACATTTGCAAAGTTCTGGTTTTACCCAGAAACAGTGGGCCAAATAAAAACTTAAACTGAAAAATTATTTCTTTACTCTTTTTAGTGCAGCTGAGAAGTGTCATGTACAACTGCAGCAGTTGTGGGCTACATCTTGTAAAAAATGTTATGGAATGAACACAGTCATTTGACCATTTTAACTGCTTCTTGCTGCAATATCTAAGTTTTATATAGGCAAGTTTCACCCATGTGAAATTCATACAAAGTTTCTATTACACACGTTAAACTTATGAAAATGTTGTCATGTTCAAGATAACTCTTTTCTTACCTTTTTTTTTTTTT